>JAPYZS010000251.1:0-84388 GCA_030522925.1 Trissolcus japonicus | reverse complement strand
TTGGCGCAACTGATACTTTATTTTGGCGCAAATGATTTATTTAGAGTGGCGCAAATGAGTGACAGATTAGATATTTTGGCGCAAACAATGAACACCGTTTGTGTGACAAGGACAATTTTATTTGATAATTAAACTCTATCGCCTTATTAATTTTCAGTTTCAGTTTTTATATTTTTGCAGGCAATCTTGGAAATGAAAAGAATTATTATTGTGTGCGATTTCTTTGTTTAATGTCCTTCTCTTATGCCTGATAAATATTATATGCTGACTTGAAATCGAGAGAACTCTCATGCGATCTAAAATCTGGTAATGCTCTAAAAGAGAGCATTTTGGATTAATCTGGAGCGTGCCTTACACAGAATTAAGGAGAAACGAGAGAGTATGAAGCTCATCTTATACAAAGAATCAAGGATGATATCGAAGCTTTACAGGGAAAGTTCAAGGTATGTTGAAAATGAATTGATTGATTTTGTTTCATATTTTAATTATTATTACTTTCTTTTTATCTTTTATACATATATATATAATTTAGAATACACATTTTTGTATTTAATCTTTTTATGCAACGTTTAAGAATAATTGTTCAATGTATATTCTTTTAATCCAATTCATTTAACATTAGTTTGAGTTTGTTCTTCATTTCTTCTAGAAATACTATCATTTTTTCATCACTCAGTTCGTTTGCCTGAAAAAGTAAATATAACGAGATGAAGTATTAACATTAAGTTAGACATTATTTTTATGGTTTGATAAATTTGTTGGAAACTTACATCACTTTCCAAATCAATTTGCTTGATATAATTATCCATGTGAATTAGCAAGTTTGTGAATTCCGTTTTGAAGTCTGCTGGGGCGGTCGATGATTCTTTTTCCTGAATAATCATTTTAAAAATATTAAATTCACTTTTTAAAAATATGCATAATAAATTCAAACCATTTTAAAGGTATACAATATTTCCAGAAAACTTACAATATTTTTGAGAATTAGTTCTACCAACTGATCAATATCATCAAACAGATTTTCAATATTGGGGTCCATTTCCCCGCTGACATCTCTTTTCTTTCTTGATTCATAATCTAGGCCTAAGCTCTATTAAAAAATATTCATAATAATTAGTATGTAATGGCCCTTATTGATAAAATTTTACATTGAAAAATAAAAATTATGACTTTAAACTTACAGCTAGAAGCTTTTTTGCATATTTTCCAAGCTCGGCTAATGCTAACCACCTCTCGACCGGTTCTTTTGGATGGATTAAAGTTATAGTTGCATTTGTTATTCTTTGCGCGGTTTCTGCAATTTCCAATATTTGACGCTCATTTAAAATTCCATCCATTTTTGCTTTGATGCTTTTGAAGATTTCCCAGCCCGTTTGTACAAGTTCTACAATTAAACCTATCTTGTTCACAATCTTTCCTAGACGTGCAACTTTGTTAATTATACGTTCAACTTTTGATGCCATCTACAAAATATAACATTAAAAAAATTGAATAAATGAAAAAATCAATGAGCACTTATTAATATATGAGAATGGATATTTTTTGTTTTTACTTTTGCAATTCTGGGTGGTATACCACGTTTTGATCGATTGTCCTGTGAATTAATTTAATGTTGATTAAAATATAAAAAAGATGTTATAATTCAAATGAATCTCCAAAACAAACCGGCACATTTGCTGCTGAAACGCAAACTGCAAAAATCACGAATACGGCTAATAAAACTGGCCTCATGGTTTATGAAAATAATGTAGAGTAGTGGATCGAAATATAATAAAATACAAATTGTGTAGAGATAAACTCTTAGTGCTCAGAAATTTACAAGAGCTGACTTTATATATCTGTTGAAAAAAAGGAATATAGTTCATTTTAATTTTTACCACATAATTAATATTATATATGTAAAAGACTTGTTTAATTTTACAATAGGTTTAATAACGTATTTCATCTTACTAATTAATTTTTATATGATTGAAATGATATACGATCTGTCATTTAAATGTTGTCATTAAAAATCAAAATATGCATTGATTTTACAATTTTAGCGTTCAAGTAAATTTACTAAAAAGATTCAAATTAATGAATCTTTTTTATAGCTTAAAATTTTATTGATAATAAAAATCAATCAATTTGATTTAATATAAACTGTATTATTCCTTTTTTTCACAGGGGCAATATGCTCAGAGTAAATATGCAAAAATCAGCATGGACCAAGATATGCCACCTGTTTCCAGTTTCATCATTTAAGAAATGTTGTAATAATTTTTTTTGTATAAAATTATGATAAAACTAATTCTCACGGATCAATAATTTCTTTTTTTGCAATATCATTATTAATAACTTAATTATTATTTTGTATGTCCAAAGTCTGCGAAATTGTAAATCTTGTTGACAGTATGTAAATATTATTGATGAAGTAAATAAACATTATCAAAACTGTATCTTTTTTTCTTATTTTCAATTGATTATCATTTCAAAAAAAGGGCGCCTGTTAGCAGCGCCGTCTAGTTGCGGAATATTGGCAACACTGGCAAGTGGACGACACACAAAGTCGGAACAATTTTTTGTTGAAAAAGGTGTCATAATTGCGGTGTTGGTTTCCGATAGTGAGTTGTCCATTAGTGGATTAGCCGAAGCGGAAGTGTAAACGAATGTCGTTCAATTTAATCGCCGGGTTGGGCTCCGATTAGGTGAGAGGACGGACAAACGCAGGCCAACTTGGGATGAATGACTCCTTAGACGGCTCCGGGGAACCATCCCCGGAGTCGCAGAACATAGCGATTGTCGACTTTTCGGCATTCGTCAGTTATCTACGAAAGTCTGTGACAATCCTACACCCGGACGAAGATGGCGTGCCACCCGCATTTAATCAGGCCCTCGAGGACAAAAACAATCAGGATTTTATCAAAAAATTCATCGCTGACCCTCAGGTGTGGGCGCTGTACATCCAACGCTCCTCCACCAAAGGTACATATTTTTATAAGCCATCTCTGTTTATCTATTGAATATTGATATTCAGTTATTGTATCTTAGTAGATATGTTGGCAGGAAGGACAAAATTTGTCTTACTTTTTTAGTACCTGACTGTTTTAAAAAACACTTAGCAAGTGACTCATCGTATAAACTAGTAAATATAGGTACAAATAAAAAATTTGAATAAGATAACTTGAAAACTGTCTTTTCCTTTCAAGCGGTATTTTGATGTTTTATTTACCCATAAAAAAGTAATTTAACAATGTTATTTTTTATCATTTTCTTTAAATTGTTCCATCATGATTGATTTATCATTATGTAAAGAACATTGTTTACAATAAAAAACATATTTTACCAAAATATAAATTTTTAGAATAAGAAAAAAGTTATTTCTATTCTACTATCTTATGTTTTGTACAGTTTTAAATTCTTTTACAGAGGAAGACAGTGGTGAAGGAGAGGAAGAGAAAGAAAATATTATGTATTATATCTCGAACGAGATCCATTTCACTAGTCCGAAGATGGCCTCTATAGTTTTCACCAAACGAGGAACCGTCGTTGAGGCAGACAAACAAATTCATTCACAGCTACGACTCGTGACTTTCTCGGACGGGCCACCGTACGAAGCTTTGCACGCTATAAGTAAGACCATGGCTCCGTACTTCAAAAGTTACGTCAAGGAAACTGGCAGAGCAGACCGCGAGGGTGACAAGATGGCTCCATCGGTCGAGAAAAAGATAGCAGAGCTGGAAATGGGGCTATTACATCTCCAACAGAATATTGACATCCCGGAAATTTCTCTGCCAATTCATCCGTTGGTGCAGCAGGTGATCAAGCAGTGTGCCGAAGAGAACAGGAAACCAAAAGTCGCTGATTTTGGTGACAAAGTTGAAGATTCGACGTTCCTAAACCAACTGCAGAATGGAGTTAATAGATGGATCAAAGAAATCCAGAAAGTACGTTTAAGATAAGATTTTAAATAAAAAAAAAAGAAGAACCAATTGGTTCTGCAATCAGGACTGAATTATGATTAAAAATATTTGTTACAGGTAACAAAATTAAACCGTGATCCAGAATCCGGAACTGCTCTACAAGAGATATCATTTTGGTTGAATCTGGAACGTGCCTTACACAGAATCCAGGAGAAGCGCGACAGCATCGAGATTTCATTGACCTTGGATATACTCAAGCACGGCAAGCGTTTTCACGCGACCGTAAGTTTCGACACGGACACCGGTCTGAAACAAGCTCTGGCAACTGTCAACGACTACAGTCCTCTGATGAAGGACTTCCCGATCAATGATCTGCTCTCAGCCACAGAGCTGGAGCGCATCCGCACAGCAGTGCAACAAATTTTTCTGCATTTACGCAAGATTCGCAGCACAAAGTACCCGATTCAGCGGGTGTTGCGTCTTGTGGAGGCGATTTCGCGCGACCTTGGCCAGCAGCTGCTGAAAATTCTGGGCACGCGAAGACTCATGCACATTCCCTTTGAAGACTTCGAGAAGGTCATGTTCCAATGTTTCGAGGTGTTTAACACTTGGGACGACGAGTACGACAAACTCACGGGATTGCTGAGAGATGTTGTAAAGAAGAAGAGAGACGAGCACATCAAGATGGTCTGGCGTGTTTCACCCGCGCACAAGAAACTGCAAACGCGCATGGAACACATTCGCAGATTCCGCTATCAGCACGAACAGCTTCGCACGGTCATTGTTAGAGTACTCAGACCAACTGTTAAACAGAATAGCGCCAACCCAGCGATCGAAGATGCAAACAACGATGCTATGAAAGTCGAGTTTGTCTTCGATACCGCGGATGCTAACGCTATCAGCGAAGTTAATATGGCTTATGAGAATATCAAGGAGGTTGATTGTTTGGATATCACCAAGGAAGGTCTCGAGTCCTGGGAGGCAGCGGTGCATCGATATGAGGAACGTATTGAACGTGTTGAAGCTCGCATCACAGCGCACTTGAGAGACCAACTGGGTACGGCAAAAAATGCCAACGAAATGTTCCGGATTTTCTCAAGATTCAACGCCTTGTTCGTGCGACCCCACATCCGTGGAGCCATCAGAGAGTATCAGGCTCAGCTCATACAGAGAGTCAAGGACGATATTGAAGCTCTACATGAAAAGTTCAAGGTATATTGCAAATGAATTGATTGATTTTGTCTTATGTTTTAATCATTAATTATTTCCACTTTATTTGTTACACATCTTCTAGAATACACATTTAGTATACACCTACTTTGCTACTTTTAAGAACATTTGTTCATTATTTCCTTTTAGTGCAACTCAGCAGACATTTGTGTCAGTTTATTTTTCATTTCTTCTAGAAATACTGTTATTTTTTCATCATTGAGTTCGTTTGACTCCTAAAATAGTAAATAAAAAAGACAAATTAAATATTAATCAACTAGATCTTTTTCAACCAACTAGAATTTTACAGTTTGGTTAATTTGTTGGATACTTACATTTTCTATGTCAATTCTTTTAATATAATCATCCATGTGAACCAGCAAGTTTGTCAGTTCTGTTTTGAAGTCTGCTGAGGCCGTCGAGGGTTGTTTTTCCTAAATAATCATATGACAAATTAGATTCGCTTTTCAGAAAACATACATAATATATTCAAAGGAGAAAATTTTGAAAGCTATATATTATTTCCAAAGAACTTACAATAGTTTCAACAATTTGTTCTACCAGTTGTTCAATGTCATCAAACAATTTTCCAATTTTGGGGTCCATATCGCTGAATTCGCTGGCATCCCTCTTCTTTCTTGATCCGTCATCTAGACCTAAGCTCTATTACATAATAATGATGATTATTATTAGCATATAACCAATTCTAACAGTAACGATCCTTATTAATAAAATTTTACATTGAAAAATAAAAATTATGACGTTAAACTTACAGCTAAAAGCTGTTTTGCATATTTGGCTAGCTTGGCCATTGCAGTCCATCTTTCGACCGGTTCTTGCGGATTGATTAAAGTTATGGTTGCATTCGTTATTTCTTGCGCAGTTTCTGCAATTTCCATTATTTTGCGCTCAGTTAAAATTGTATCCATATTCGCTCTGATGCTTTGGAAGATTTCCCAGCCCGTCTGTACGATTGTTATAACTAAACCTATCTTGTTGACAACTTTTCCTAGACGCGCAACTTTACTAACTATGGGTCCATATTTTGCTGTTGCCTATAGAATACAAAATTAAAAAATTAAATAAATGAAAAAATCAATGAGCAAGTAATATTGAGTGAGAATGTATATTTTCTGTTCTTACTTTTGCTATTGTCGTTGATATACCACGCTTTGATCGATTGTCCTGTGAATTAATTTAATGGTGATTAAAGTAAAAGAAAAAAAATATTATAATTTTAATAAATCTTCAAAAACAAACCGGCACATTTGCTGCTGAAACGCAAACTGCAAAAATGACAAATACGGCGAACAAAACAGGCCTCATGATTTATGAATCAAATGTACGAAGAGTGACAATAAAATAATACAGATTGTATGAAGAATAAACTCTTAGTGCTTAGAAATTTACAAAAGCTGACTTTATATATCTGTTGAAAAAAGGAATTTAGTTCATTTTAATTTTTGCCGCATAATTAATATTATATCTGTAAAATTATTGTTTAATTACTATTTTAAACGTTTGTATAAATTAAAAACACATTTATTTGGCGCGCGTCAATAGGTTAATCACGTATTTCATCTTACTAAATGGTTTTTGTATCAATGAAATGATATATGATCTGTCATTTAAATTTAAAAATGCGCATTGATTTCACTTTTTTAGCATCACACTAAAATTAGTAAAAAGATTCGAATGAATGAATCTTTGTATATCTGAAAATGTAATTAATATTAAAAATCAATCAACTGAATTTAATTAAAACTCCATTACTCATTTTTTTACAGGGGCAGTATGCGCAGAGTAAATGTGCAAAAATCAGCATGGTCCGAGATATACCACCTGTTTCTGGTTCCATCATTTGGGTGAAACAAATTGAAAATCAGCTGACTATGTATCTGAAACGTGTTGAAGATGTTTTGGGTAATTTTCATTTTCTCGTTATTTGGAAACGAGGATTTCAATTCAATCATTGAAAATATGATCCATTTTTTTTTTGTAGGCAAAGGTTGGGAAAATCATATTGAGGGTCAAAAATTGAAAGCTGATGGAGACAGTTTCAGAGCCAAACTTTCAACACAAGAGATATTCGATGATTGGTCCAGAAAAGTGCAGCAACGAAATATCGGCGTCACCGGGCGCATATTCACAATCGAAAGTGCACGTTCGCGATCTGGTCGTGGAAATGTCCTGAAAATGAAAGTCAATTTTCTCCCTGAAATCATCACTCTTGCAAAAGAAGTGAGGAATTTGAAAAATCTTGGTTTTCGCGTGCCATTGACTATTGTGAACAAAGCACACCAGGCAAATCAACTCTACCCGTTTGCAATCAGCTTGATAGAGAGCATAAGAACCTATGAAAGAACACTGGAAAAGGTTTGTATTTCAAAATGCAATACCAGACGTCAAAACTCATAATTTGAAATTTAGACGAATTTCTACGTTCTAGCATTTTAAATTATAGTTTTACATATTAATATTTTTATAGATGTAGGGTTAATCTGCGAAGTCGAATTAGAACAAATTTGTACTGTGATTTGCTATAATATTCTCATATTAATTCTTGGGATATCCGACACTTTTTTAGCTTACCAATCGGAGCTCGCACTGTCCCACATTAAAGGTAGTCAGAAATGATAAATAATTAAAGGGAATGTGCATCTATATCATTTGAGGCTAATTTATGTGTCCAAATTGAAATGTTTTTAATCTTGTTCAAGTCAACTTATTCTTTAAGTTTGATTTCAAATAGATTGCTTTCTCGATTGTTTTTCAAGAATGCATCGCATAATGCAGAATTAATTGAATTAATTGGTGTTTTATTTTTCTTTAAACTTTGGATGATTGTAAACGAGTTATTTATAATGTCAAACAAGTAATTTGAAAAAGATATTAGGACAAAATATCAGAAGACAAAATGCCTGGACAAAATATCTGTAATTTGCAGTAGTTTTTTTACAAACAACCGATGCACAAAGTATTTATTAGCATACTTATATATTTTGTCTTTTGATAATTTATAGTACGAATCTGGAAGAATGTTACAACCTTTATCATATAATTTATTGGCTGAAATCTCATGTTTTGCACGGGTAGTTCTGTTACTTGTCATGTCTGTTGTTTATTTCGTTTTATTTCGTATTTAATATTATTTAAAATAAATAATACTTTTTAATTACCATTAACTCGTCAAAATACCATGACAAAATTGTAAACGAACCACGACAAACAAACAAACAAGCATAACATAATTTCATTTATATATATTAGGAAGGATAATTATTTATAAACAATTATATAAGAAATTCTGCTGTATTTCAATTTCGGATAAAACGTTTAACATTCCTTCAATTTTGGTTTAATGACAATCATAATTTAAATTATACATCTAATTAAACCTTCAAATACTGTTTTGCATGATTAAAGAATTTTGTTATTACAGGTAATTCGAGTACATTTTAATAATTGAAAAAAAAATTAGAAATGTTAATCAAATATTCGAATTACTGTTTGTAAATCGCATGAACCTGAATTTAAATGGATTGAGATAAAACTTAATGACCTAATCGTTTGTTCGTACAAAGAAAATGCCGTTTTTTAATTTCTCATATTATTTTGAATTGGCATTCTTGATTTGGTATAGTTTTCGTTTATGTCAAGTCTAAATAAAATAAAGCAATATGCTAAATAAAACAACACAATATAATAAAATATGATAAAATGAATGAATAAAATCATAAAAATTTCAGAAAATCTGTATGCCAATGAATAAAAATGTTGATACTATTTTTCACAGATTGAGGATAAAGCAAGTATAATTCCACTGGTAGCTGGCATGAGGAAAGATGTTTTAACTTTGATTTCTGAGGTACTTATTATTTTTCGTCTATTTATATTTAAAAATTATATAAAGACAATCCCGTTTCCATTACAAAATGATGTATTTACAGGGATTCGCATTAGTATGGGAAAGCTACAAACTCGATCCCTACGTTCAAAGATTATCTGAAACGGTGATCTCATTCCAAGAAAAGGTTGATGATCTTCTGGTCGTAGAAGAGCAATTAGACGTGGACGTGCGATCTCTGGAAACTTGTCCTTACTCAGCCAACACCTTTGCTGAAATCCTTCAAAAGATACAAAAATCAGTCGACGAACTTTCACTCAAGAACTATTCTAACTTACACATATGGGTGGCTCGTTTGAACGAAGAAGTGGAAAAAACTATGGCAACTAGATTGGAAGCTGGTATCAAAGCCTGGACAGACGCCTTAACTGGTTTAAAGAAAGAGATGGACTTGAGCATGGACACAGATGCGCCCGTTCAACCGACGCACAAACCCGGTGGCGATCCTAAGATTCAAAACCAAATCCACGAAGTTCGAATCACGAACCAGATGATGTATCTGTATCCGAGCATCGAAGACGCAAGGTTCCAGATAATGCATCAACTTTTTGCCTGGCAAGCAATCGTCACCTCTCAAGTTCGCCTTCAGAGTTCTAGATATCAGGTTGGTCTGGACCGGCCCGAATCCGGCACTTACAGAAATCTGCTGATAAAATTACCAGCTGGAAAACAACCGCTTGAGTCGGCGTATGAAGCTATAGAATCGAAGATGAAAGAAATTGCAAATTATGTAGACCAGTGGCTGAGGTACCAGGCGCTTTGGGACCTTCAACCAGACAATCTGTATGGAAAACTTGGCGAGGACATTAACCTTTGGATGAAGTGTTTGAATGACATCAAAAAGTCCCGAACGACCTTTGATACTTCCGATACCAGGAGAGAGTTTGGCCCGGTGATTATTGATTTTGCTAAAGTACAGAGCAAGGTGTCGTTGAAGTACGATTCCTGGCACAAGGAAACCCTCGGTAAGTTCGGAACGCTGCTTGGTAATGAGATGGCAAGTTTCCACGCGCAAGTGTCCAAATCAAGAAGCGACTTGGAGCAACAAACAATTGAAGTAGCGAGTACTTCTGATGCCGTTGGGTTCATTACTTATGTCCAATCGCTGAAACGCAAAATGAAGGCTTGGGAAAGACTGGTAGACGTTTATAGGGATGGTCAGAGAATTTTGGAACGACAGCGGTTCCAATTTCCGTCAACCTGGTTGCACGTCGACAATATAGAAGGTGAATGGGACGCCTTTAATGAAATCATAAGAAGGAAGGATAACAGTATTCAGACCCAGGTAGCATCATTGCAAATGAAGATTGCAGCAGAGGACAAAGCAGTGGAGAGTAGAACCGCAGATTTCTTAAATGACTGGGATAAGGGCAAACCAGTCGAGGGTCACCTGCGTCCGGACGACGCTTTGCAGCAACTCCAGCTGTTTGAAAGTAAATACGCGAGACTCAAAGAGGAACGGGACAACGTGGCCAAGGCGAAAGAAGCGTTGGAACTGCAAGATTCTGGCGGCGTTTCAGCCAGCGAGGACAAGATGCAGGTTGTGTTCGAGGAACTCCAAGACTTGCGAGGCGTTTGGTCGGAGTTGTCCAAGATCTGGGGACAGATTGACGAGACGCGCGAGAAACCGTGGTTGTCTGTGCAACCCCGAAAACTTCGACAACAGCTGGACACGATGATGAATCAACTGAAAGAACTACCTGCGCGTCTGCGCCAGTACTCGTCCTATGAGTACGTCAAGAAGTTGCTTCAATCATACACCAAGGTGAACATGCTTATTGTTGAACTCAAATCTGACGCCTTGAAGGAACGTCATTGGAAGCTTCTTACAAAACAGCTGCGTGTCAATTGGGTCCTCAGCGAACTCACCCTTGGACAGGTGTGGGATGTGAATCTTCAGAAGAACGAGAGCATTGTCAAAGACATCATCCTCGTGGCGCAAGGAGAAATGGCGCTTGAGGAGTTCTTGAAACAAGTCCGAGAATTCTGGCAGACTTACGAGCTGGACCTCATCAATTATCAGAATAAATGTAAGCTCATTCGCGGTTGGGACGATCTGTTCAACAAAGTCAAAGAGCACATCAATTCTTTGGCTGCAATGAAGCTATCTCCTTACTACAAAGTCTTTGAAGAAGAAGCCCTGACTTGGGAAGAGAAACTAAACCGAATAAACGCTCTCTTCGACGTCTGGATTGACGTGCAGAGACGTTGGGTGTACCTCGAAGGGATTTTCTCAGGCAGTGCCGACATCAAGACTCTCCTCCCCGTGGAAACGTCCCGGTTCCAAAGCATCAGTTCCGAGTTCCTCGGACTCATGAAAAAAGTCTCAAAGTCACCGATGGTTATGGACGTGCTCAACATCCCAGCAGTGCAGAGATCGCTCGAACGTCTGGCAGACCTTCTTGGAAAGATTCAGAAAGCTCTGGGAGAGTACTTGGAGAGGGAGCGAACGTCGTTCCCAAGGTTTTACTTCGTCGGTGATGAAGATCTTCTCGAGATAATTGGCAACAGCAAAAACGTCGCCAGGCTGCAGAAACACTTCAAAAAGATGTTCGCTGGAGTGGCTGCCATCATTCTGAACGAAGACAACACTGTGATCAAAGGTATAGCTTCTCGCGAGGGCGAGGAAGTTATCTTCAACAATCCGGTTTCAACTATTGACCATCCAAAGATTAACGAGTGGCTCTCCCTCGTGGAAAAGGAGATGCGAGTCACATTGGCGTCAAGCTTGGCTAGGGCTGTTCACGACATCAAAAAATTCAAGGAAGGGAATATCAATCCACAGGCATTCATGTCCTGGTGCGACAATTATCAGGCGCAGATCATCGTCTTAGCTGCGCAAATCCTGTGGTCCGAGGATGTCGAGGCCGCACTCCAGGAAGCTCAGACCGACCCGGGCAAAAACCCTCTGGAAAGAGTGCTCAACCAAGTTGAATTGACCCTAAACATCCTGGCAGATTCTGTGCTTCAGGAACAACCTGCTCTAAGAAGGAAGAAATTGGAACACCTTATCAATGAGTTTGTTCATAAAAGAACTGTTACAAGGAGACTCACTGCTAACAAAGTGTCCAATCCGAAAGCTTTTGAATGGCTCTGTGAGATGAGGTTCTACTTCGACCCCAGGCAAACCGAAGTTTTGCAGCAGCTGACTATTCACATGGCAAATGCACAGTTCTATTATGGATTCGAGTATTTGGGAGTCCAGGATAGGCTTGTGCAGACGCCGCTGACTGACAGGTGTTACTTGACTATGACCCAGGCTCTCGAAGCCAGACTCGGTGGCTCGCCTTTCGGTCCTGCTGGTACCGGTAAAACAGAGTCCGTCAAAGCTTTGGGACACCAAATGGGCAGGTTTGTCCTGGTTTTCAATTGCGACGAGACGTTTGACTTCCAGGCAATGGGGCGCATCTTTGTTGGTCTTTGTCAAGTTGGAGCATGGGGTTGCTTCGACGAGTTCAATCGTTTGGAAGAACGTATGTTGTCGGCGGTCTCGCAGCAAATTCAAACCATCCAGGAAACTCTGAAGAGTCAAGAAGGCAAGAAAGAGGGAGCCTTGACTGTAGAACTGGTTGGAAAACAAGTCAGAGTCTCGCCAGACATGGCAATATTCATAACTATGAATCCGGGCTATGCAGGACGTTCCAACCTGCCGGACAACTTAAAAAAACTATTTAGATCTTTGGCCATGACTACTCCAGATCGGCACCTCATTGCAGAGGTCATGCTTTTCAGTCAGGGCTTCAGAACTGCAGAGAAGTTGGCCTGCAAGATCGTGCCATTCTTCACGTACGTTTTCTTTTAATTGTTATTATAACATTTGCGATCTCGTTTTAATCTTGTTTATTTCATTTTTTTAGTCTTTGCGACGAACAACTGTCCAACCAGTCTCACTACGATTTCGGACTGCGAGCCTTGAAATCTGTGCTGATATCTGCTGGTAATGTAAAACGCGACCGAATTCAAAAGCTGAAAGAAGGCAAACAGAGTCGCGGCGAAACCAACATCGATGAAGCATCCATTGCTGAAAACCTACCTGAACAAGAAATTTTGATCCAATCGGTGTGTGAAACCATGGTACCCAAACTCGTGGCTGAAGACATTCCACTGTTGTTCAGTTTGTTGAACGATGTATTCCCGAATGTAAACTACACGCGTGCAGAAATGAAGGGTAATACTAAGATTAACTAAAAAAAGATTATAAACTTTTTTTTTTACAAAGATACAATTTTTATACATGATATATTTTCAGGCTTGAAAGATGAAATCAGAAAAGTTTGTGCTGAAGAGTACTTGGTATGCGGCGAAGGCGACGAGCAAGGAGGAGCCTGGCAAGAGAAGGTATTTTGAGTTTATACAGTTTCTAAAATCATGTTTCATGATAACAATAGTATGGATTATGCACTATGAAATTTTTCAATGCGTATTTGATCATGATCATTAAAGAATTATAACGGGAAGTAAAATTTGTCAAAGATTATAATTCCCTGACAAAATTGTTTAGTATGAAATCCTGAATCATCAAAAATGATTTTAATTGGTGATCAACATTTATATTCCTAATGGAAAACGTTTATATCTTGTGCTCGCCCAGGAGATGTATGGTGAAACTTGGGTGGAAAAGGTGAGGTCGGCCTGAGACTAGATGTTTTTCGAATGACATAAACTATCGCAATGTTACTGTTGTTGTGCTTTTAATTGATTCGTAAAATGAAACGTTTGCATTTTAGCTAACTAAATCGTTGAGTAAAATGTTATACACTCAAATGGGGTTCGATAAAAAGTGATACGAAGTGAAGAACAAAAACAAAGTTACATTATAATTTTAGTATAATTTTTATTCTTGATTAGTGAATCCATAGTTGAAGCATGGAACTTGACCTTTTTGTATGGTAATGCGTATCGTTTACAGATGTTTCGTCAAAACATTTCCAGCGTCTATGTACTCATCTTGATCCATTCACACGAGTCATGAAAAAGACCATGCATTCACTTTTTATCAAATTTCATTATCACAACTGTCCAACCATATCTAACACAATGTAATTTTATGCGACAGGTTCTTCAATTATATCAAATCTGCAACCTCAACCACGGTTTGATGATGGTCGGTCCTAGCGGTTCCGGAAAGAGTACAGCCTGGCGAGTACTGCTCAAAGCTCTGGAAAGATTTGATGGCACTGAGGGCGTAGCCCATGTGATCGATCCCAAGGCCATCAGCAAAGAAACCCTCTACGGTGTTCTCGATCCCAACACTCGAGAATGGACCGACGGATTGTTCACCCACATCTTGCGTAAAATCATCGACAACGTTCGCGGTGAAATCAACAAGCGCCAGTGGATTATATTTGACGGTGACGTGGACCCTGAATGGGTTGAGAATTTGAATTCAGTACTCGACGACAACAAATTGCTGACCTTACCCAACGGGGAACGTCTAAGCCTCCCCCCGAACGTGAGGATCATGTTCGAGGTTCAGGATCTCAAGTACGCAACCCTGGCAACAGTTTCACGTTGCGGCATGGTCTGGTTCTCCGAGGACGTGCTGTCCACTGAGATGATTTTCGAGAACTATATGATGAGACTGAGAAACATCCCTCTCGAGGACATGGAGGAAGAAAGCTCAAGCAAGAAATCCAAAGATAAACTTTTGGAGGACAATATCTCGCCAGCACTGGCGGTTCAAAGAGAGTTTGTGAGTATCCTCCAGAGCTACTTTGCTCCCGATGGACTTGTCGTGCGGTGTCTCGAGTACGCGATGAAACAGGAACACATTATGGACTTTACGAGGTTGAGGGCGCTCAGCTCACTTTTCTCCATGCTTAACCAGGCGGTGCGTAATGTCCTGCAGTACAATCATGCGCATATGGACTTCCCCCTGCCATCAGAGCAACTTGAAAAATACATGCCCAAGTGTCTTGTCTATGCACTACTCTGGAGTTTCGCTGGTGACGCAAAACTCAAGGTTAGATCCGACTTGGGCGATTTCATCAGGTCCATCACAACTGTACCACTCCCGGCGCAGAACAACATTCCAATAATTGACTTCGAAGTCAACATCTACGGAGAATGGCTACCATGGAGTAACAAAGTGCCGCAGATTGAAGTCGAAACTCACAAAGTTGCTAGTCCGGATATTGTTGTACCAACTCTGGACACCGTGAGGCACGAAAGTCTGTTGTACACTTGGTTGGCGGAACACAAACCTCTTGGTAACTTATCTTTCATTGAAATTAATGAATTAAATTTTTCAAATTAATTGTTATAAGAAGTATGATTTTGACTCTTTCAATTTTATTTCACAGTTCTTTGCGGACCTCCTGGTTCCGGGAAAACCATGACTCTGTTCTCAGCCCTGCGTGCCTTGCCCGACATGGAAGTCGTGGGCTTAAATTTCTCATCGGCAACAACACCGGAACTTTTATTAAAAACATTTGACCACTACTGCGAGTACCGTAAAACACCCAACGGAGTCGTCTTGTCTCCTGTTCAGCTTGGCAAATGGCTGGTTCTGTTTTGTGATGAGATCAATTTGCCGGATATGGACCATTATGGAACCCAGAGAGTGATATCTTTCTTGCGCCAACTAGTCGAACACCGAGGCTTCTTCCGTACCAGTGACCAGGCCTGGGTGAGCCTTGAGAGAATTCAATTCGTTGGTGCTTGCAATCCTCCAACTGATCCTGGAAGAAAACCGCTGAGCCACAGATTTTTACGACACGTGCCTGTTATATATGTTGATTATCCTGGAGAGACTTCACTCAAACAAATTTATGGTACTTTTACACGTGCCATGTTGAGGTAAGATTTGTTTTTGTTCTCAATCAGCAACAAGTAAAAGTAAATAATGAATTTATTTGATATTAAATGAATAATAATGTTTCTTCCTCAGGCTAACACCAAATCTGAAAGGTTACGCTGAACCTTTGACCAACGCCATGGTAGAATTTTATCTTGCCTCTCAGGAGCGTTTCACCCAAGACATGCAGCCTCATTATGTGTACTCGCCTCGTGAGATGACTCGATGGGTCCGAGGTATTTGCGAGGCAATTCGTCCATTGGATCACTTGTCTGTCGAAGGTCTCGTGCGCCTTTGGGCTCACGAGGCTTTGAGATTGTTCCAAGATCGTCTGGTCGATGATACTGAACGCGCTTGGACCAACAAAAACATAGACGTTGTCGCGTTGAAACACTTCGTTGGTGTCGACAAAGAGAAGGCCTTAGCCAGACCAATCCTCTACAGCAATTGGCTGTCCAAGGATTACGTACCTGTTAACAGACAAGAACTGCGTGACTATGTTCGTGCAAGGCTCAAGGTCTTCTACGAGGAAGAACTCGATGTGCCTTTGGTGTTGTTCGATGAGGTCCTCGACCACGTGCTGAGGATCGACAGAATATTCAGACAGCCTCAAGGACACTTGTTGTTGATTGGAGTTTCTGGTGCTGGCAAGACTACTTTGTCAAGATTTGTTGCCTGGATGAACGGTCTTTCCATCTTCCAAATTAAAGTGATTACTTTGATATTTAAGTTTTTTTCACTTTTTATTTCGTTGTTTCTGTCAAAGACTAATGATATTTTTGTATTTTTGTCCAAAGGTACACAATAAATACACCGGTGAAGATTTCGATGAAGACCTGAGACAAGTATTACGTCGATCAGGCTGTAAGGATGAAAAGATTGCTTTCATTTTGGACGAATCGAATGTATTAGATTCAGGTTTCCTGGAAAGGATGAACACTTTGCTTGCAAACGGTGAGGTGCCCGGATTATTCGAAGGTGATGAGTACACAACCCTCATGACACAATGTAAAGAGGGCGCTCAGAGAGAAGGTCTCATGTTGGACTCAAATGAAGAACTGTACAAGTGGTTTACTCAACAAGTCATGAAAAATTTACACGTCGTTTTTACAATGAATCCGAACACCGATGGACTAAAAGATCGTGCAGCTACATCACCCGCTCTTTTCAACAGGTATGATTAATTTAATTTCTTTTAATACTAGGTTGTAATTCATTTGTTCGTACTGTAATGATTGAATTTTATATTAGATGCGTGCTTAATTGGTTCGGTGACTGGCCCGATAATGCCTTTTTCCAAGTCGGCCGAGAATTCACGAATCGCGTGGATTTGGAAAAACCATCTTGGAAAAATCCTGATTTCTTCCCTGCCTCGTGCTCGCTCATCCCAGCACAACCAACACACAGAGATGCTGTCATCAACGCCTGTGTGTACGTCCATCAAACGCTGCACAAAGCGAATGCTAGATTGGCTAAACGTGGAAGCCGAACGATGGCAATCACACCTCGCCACTATCTCGATTTCATCAATCATTTCGTTAAACTGTATCAAGAGAAACGCAGCGATTTGGAGGAGCAGCAACTACATTTGAATGTTGGTCTTAGCAAGATAGCTGAAACTGTCGAACAAGTCGAGGAGATGCAAAAAAGTTTGGCTGTCAAGTCTCAGGTAAGTTAGAGTCTAGATGTGTTGATGATATTAAAAAGTTAAAAAGTTTTGAATTGAACCTGATGTAAAATTTATTTAACAGGAATTACAAGCCAAGAACGACGCAGCCAATGCAAAACTTAAACAGATGGTTAAGGACCAGCAGGAGGCAGAGAAGAAAAAGGTTCAGAGTCAAGAAATTCAACAAAACTTGGCCATACAAACTGTTGCCATCAATCAGAAGAGAGAAGACGTGATGGCCGATTTGGCACAGGTCGAACCAGCTGTTATTGATGCTCAAAATGGTACGTACATATTTTACATCCTACATATATACGAAAATCAACCAAGTTGTGTTGTTAGTTTGTCAAATCCCCATTTAATACTTATTATTCATTCCACTTGTTATCAACATTAATCGACTTTTCTTTTTATTATATTTAGGCACATAGTTTTTATCTTTCTTTCTATTTTTTTATATTAAAAATGATGATTTTGAAATCAATTGAAAGCCCACCCGAATAAAGTTGCTTGATCGAATACTTGAACTAAATTTACGCTAAATCTAAAGATATGAGTTTGTTTTGAGTTTCGATTTTTCTCATTTTGATGTGAATTACACTGAGAACAGCCGTAAAGGGAATTAAGCGTCAGCATCTAGTTGAAATACGTTCGATGGCGAACCCACCGGGCTTAGTGAAGTTGGCCCTTGAATCAATATGCCTGTTACTTGGCGAGAGTGCAAACGACTGGAAGCAGATTCGAGCGGTCACAATGAAGGACAGCTTTATTCCAACGATTGTCAATTTTAATACGGAAGACATCACGTAAGGCGCCATCTCGGAACAAAGCCCGATTGGAATGTCAGATGCTTCAGCCTTGCGACTCGTGCAATAATTCAAATAATACAAAACGCAATCGTCTAAACGCCGCTTACTTAATATTTTTGTCCTAAACATGTTTTCGTTTGTGGCCTAATCATTTAACTGTTGACAACATCTAATCGTTTTACAGGGTGGCAGAATCATCATTTCAAGCAATTCATCATTCTCATTCTATCTCTTTTTTTTTCATACAAATTTCATTCTTGATTTGTTGTAAATTAATTATTATCGTAACTTAAAAGTATTGTATTTAAAGTTGTCACGACATGTAATTAATTTTGATTTTGATAGCGGTGAAATCGATAAAGAAACAACATCTTGTCGAAGTTCGTACTATGGCGAATCCACCACAGATCGTCAAAGTAGCCCTGGAGTCTATTTGTCTATTGCTCGGTGAAAACGCAAGCGACTGGAAGTCAATTCGTGCAGTCATCATGAGAGACAACTTTATCAATACGATTGTCTCTAATTTTAGTACAGAGGATATAAAGTAAGCATGTAATCTTAACTTTTTTTTAGAAACCCGTCCTGTGAAGGGACGATTGTGTTTTTAGTTGAAACTTTCGCGAAGGAGACAGTCGGCACCTGTACAGAACACAATTCAAAAACAAAATCCTCTTTTACAAGAATCAATTTGTGAATCAAGTTATTTATATCAATCAATGATGACGTTTCCCATCAGTTGAATTTGTATTGAGAATAATTATCTGCTTGAATAATTTGCGCATGAAAAAAAGCTTCTAAATGTTTTAAGTGCCTGCTGGTTCTTCGGATAACTTGCTTTTCCAAGCAGCCCGATGAGAAAATTTAACAATTTCAATGTTAGAACTTCCAAAAACTACTTTGAATTAATAATAATCGTTTGGACGAATAACGCATGGTTTTTGTCTGGAGCTATCGTTTGATAACCATAATAATAACTAACAAAATGAAACTGAAAAATAATTTTAATGTTGTACTTTAAAAAGGCTGATATTGTAAAAGCAAATTAGATAGACGTAAGAATTTTTTTGTTATTCATAATCTATGTTTTGTGTCTAAAAAGTCATGTGTGTTTGCTTAATTATCATTTTCATGTGTTTTTAAAAAAAAGCTTTCAAAATTTGCTTAATCAAATTGTTAAAAGCTCTTGATGAAAAATTACGTTTCTAATCAATTTTTAATTTCCAAAATCAAGCGACGAAGTTCGTGAAAAGATGAAGAGTCGTTATCTGAGTAACCCTGATTACAATTTTGAAAAAGTCAACCGAGCTAGTATGGCTTGCGGTCCCATGGTGAAATGGGCCATTGCTCAGGTAAAATGTCAAAATACAATTTGAATCAACCTAGTGTAGACACGAATTTTTTTGGTATCTTTTTTTTTAAACTTACGCTTGATATATAATTCTTTTATGAATAGATTGAGTATGCTGACATGTTGAAACGAGTGGAACCTCTTCGTGATGAGCTTGATTCCTTGGAGCGACAGGCTGAAACAAACAAGCAGAAGGGCGAGGAAGTTAAAAATCTGATTGCTCAATTGGAGCGCAGCATCGCTTCGTACAAGGAAGAATACGCTCAGCTGATTTCTCAGGCACAGGCTATCAAAACTGATCTGGAGAATGTACAAGGAAAGGTCGACAGATCGATTGCTCTGCTCAAGTCACTGGCAATGGAAAAAGGAAGATGGGAAGCTACCAGCGAAACCTTCAAGAGTCAAATGTCCACGATCATCGGAGACGTACTTTTGTCGTCTGCTTTCCTTGCTTATGCTGGTTACTTTGACCAACATGTAATTATTAATTTCATGTTCCCTTTTTAAATATAAATGACTATAATAATAGATCTAGAAATAATAAAATATTCAACTTATTTTTCAGTATCGTCAAAACCTCTTCTCAACTTGGTGCCAGCACTTACAACACGCAAACATTCAGTTCCGCTCCGACATTGCGCGCACCGAGTACCTCTCCAACCCAGACGAGCGTCTCAGATGGCAAGCAAACGCTCTGCCAACCGATGACCTGTGTACCGAAAATGCTATCATGCTCAAGCGTTTCAACCGTTACCCGTTGATCATCGATCCTTCAGGGCAAGCAACAGAATTCATTATGAATGAATTTAAGGACCGGAAGATCACGAAAACCAGTTTCCTGGACGATTCGTTCCGCAAAAATCTCGAGAGCGCGTTGCGGTTCGGTAACCCACTGCTTGTGCAGGACGTCGAGAATTACGACCCGGTGTTGAATCCAGTTTTGAATCGAGAGTTGAGAAGAACAGGGGGTCGTGTGCTGATTACTCTCGGCGATCAGGACATCGATCTTTCGCCCTCGTTTGTCATCATCTTGTCGACCAGAGATCCTACCGTGGAATTCCCACCGGATATTTGTTCGAGGGTGACCTTCGTGAACTTCACAGTCACTAGAAGTTCGTTGCAGAGTCAGTGCTTGAACCAAGTCCTCAAGGCAGAACGTCCGGACATAGACGAAAAACGTTCAGACTTGCTCAAACTGCAGGGCGAGTTCCATCTCAGACTGAGACAGCTGGAGAAGTCGTTGCTGCAGGCGTTGAACGACGCCAAGGGCAAGATTTTAGACGACGATTCGGTGATCACGACATTGGAGACACTGAAACAGGAAGCCGCGGATATTAGCAAGAAGGTCGAGGAAACGGACAAGGTCATCGGTGAGATCGAGATGGTCTCGCACCAGTATCTGCCACTGTCCCAAGCCTGTTCCAACATGTACTTCACAATGGACAGTCTCAACCAGATACATTTCCTGTACCAATACTCGCTGAAGATGTTCCTCGACATCTTTACTTCTGTACTGTCGCAGAATCCCAAACTCGAAGGGATCACGGATTATGTGCAGAGACTCGCGCAGATCACCAGCGACTTGTTTTCAGTGTGCTATGAACGCGTGGCTAGAGGCATGCTCCACATGGACCGTCTGACATTCGCACTTCTGTTGTGCAGAATACACCTCAAAGGCATCGCCACAGAATCCACTTACGACAGCGAGTTCACCTTCTTCTTGCGCGGCAAAGAGGGTGTTCTTAACATTCGATCGCCACCAATCCCAAATTTGAGTTCCGAACAACAAGAGGCAATGATAAGACTCAGTTTGCGGCTGCCAGCATTTAAGAAACTTGCTGACAAGATACAGGTTCATTTCTCACTACAATCTTTTAGACCTTACTATCTCGTTTAAAAAATGATTTAAAACAAGAATTAATTATTATTTTGCAGCAATCAAGTGCCGAGTTTTCAGCCTGGTTACAGTCACCGACACCAGAAACCTGTGTACCAAAGCTCTGGGACGAAGAGAAACCATTATCACAAACTGGTACTGCGATGCACCAGTTGCTCATAATACAGGCATTCCGGCCGGACCGAGTGATTGCAGCCGGCTCTCTCGTGGTGACATCCGCCTTGGGCGAATCTTTCATGGGTGCTGCTGAGGCCGAACTGGACTTCGCTTCAGTGGTAGATGAACAACTTAAAGCTGCTGTACCAGCCCTTCTCTGTTCCGTACCAGGATTCGATGCGTCCAGCCGTGTCGACGACTTGGCAGCTGAGCTTGGCAAACAAGTGGCTAGCATTGCCATCGGTTCGGCTGAAGGCTTCAATCAAGCTGATAGAGCTATCAATATGGCAGTCAAGGCTGGCAGATGGGTTCTTCTTAAGAACGTTCACCTTGCGCCACAGTGGCTAGTACAGCTTGAAAAGAAATTGCACAGCTTGCAGGTTTGTGTACCATCTTGAATGGTTTCTTTCAAATAGTAGTTTAGAAAAAAAAGTTATTAAAGGAATGAATAAATAAATGCTGTTAATTATTTTGCAGCCACATGCTGGTTTCCGTCTCTTCTTAACAATGGAGATCAATCCGAAAGTGCCTGTCAATCTGTTGCGAGCAGGTCGTATCTTTGTCTTTGAACCACCACCTGGTATTCGAGCGAACCTTTTGCGTACGTTCAGCACTGTACCAGCTTCGAGGATGATGCGTGCACCAAGCGAACGCGCTCGCCTCTACTTCTTGCTCGCGTGGTTCCATGCAATTGTACAAGAGCGTCTACGATATGTCCCTCTGGGCTGGGCTAAATACTACGAATTCAACGAGAGCGACCTGCGTGTTGCTTGCGACACACTCGATACCTGGATAGAAACAACGGCAATGGGTCGAACTAATCTGCCACCGGAGAAGGTGCCTTGGGATGCTCTCATCACTCTGCTTTCGCAGTGCATCTATGGTGGCAAGATCGATAACGACTTTGATCAGCGTCTGCTCGCTTCGTTTCTGCGTAAATTGTTCACTCCGCGCTCGTTTGAGGCTGACTTTGCTCTCGTTGCTAACGTCGACGGAGCACAGAAGCACATCACCATGCCGGACGGAAACCGCAGAGATCATTTCCTCAAGTGGATCGAGTCACTGTCGGACAGGCAGACTCCATCTTGGCTCGGATTGCCAAATAACGCTGAGAAGGTACTGCTTACTACGAGGGGCACCGACCTTGTCTCTAAACTATTGAAGATGCAACAGCTCGAAGATGAAGACGAGCTCGCGTATTCGAACGACGAAACCCTGGACACGCCGAGAGAGGCAGAGATCGATGGCAGACCGTCCTGGATGAAAACGCTCTATAATTCGGCGACCACTTGGCTTCAGTTGCTACCCAAGAATCTGCCTACCCTCAAACGAACTGTTGAAAATATCAAAGATCCACTGTACAGATATTTCGAAAGGGAAGTCAACAGTGGGTCCAAACTCTTGCAAGACGTCATTCATGATTTGGAGGATGTCGTTATGATTTGCCAGGTAACAAATTGTTTCTCTGGTCGTCTTATTCAGATCGATTGATTGAATTGTGCATTTTTGTTGATGGGACTGCTAATAAGATGGATAATTTTTTGTTCAATTCAGGGAAGAGTTTTTTATACATGCTTTGTACTCGAGGTATAGTCGCTAGTTTATAGATTTCAATCTTTTTTGATGTCATTGTTATTGCTACACCTCTTATTTCATTTTTTTTTCACGTTTGTACCTGGTTTTATATTCATGGATTTGAAAAATGGTTTATTTTCATTTGTTTATCCAGTTTTTGTCTTAGCATCTTATAATTTAGGAGAAAATATCCTGCTGCACATTTCGTAGTGTACATACAAAAGGAAAATAATTTATAAAACGTTTTGAAGCTCATTCCACCGAGAATTCCTCACTCTAGTATTTCATCATGTGATCAAATTTATTTGCAGGATCATATGGGTTTTTCAGATTTATTTATTTGTCTCTTGTTTGATTTCAGGGTGAGAAGAAACAAACGAATTATCATCGAACAATGTTGTCAGAGTTGATCAAGGGAATTCTGCCCGCTGGATGGAGAAGATACACCGTACCAAGAGGATGCACAGTGATTCAGTGGATCACCGATTTCAGTCACAGAGTATCACAGTTACAAGAGGTGTCCCGTCTGGTATCTCAAGGAGGAGCTAAAGAGATAAAAGTAAATAGTCAAATAATTATATTTAAAAAAACTTTCATTTCGACAAATCGTTTTCTAACATTATAATTTTTGAAATATTTTCAGAGTTTCCCAGTTTGGCTTGGAGGTTTGCTGAACCCTGAAGCTTACATAACTGCAACTCGACAGTGCATTGCGCAGGCAAACAGTTGGTCGTTGGAAGAATTGCAGCTGGACGTGACAATTGGCGATGGCAACAACATGGCAACTGATGACTGTTCATTTGCAGTGACGGGACTGAAACTTCAAGGGGCGCAGTGCAAAGATAACCATTTATATTTAACTTCAACAATTATGACTGATTTACCAGTCACGATGCTTCGATGGGTCAGATCGGTTTCTGGGGTCAAGGGCAAACTGTCGTTGCCGGTTTACTTGAACAGCACCAGAACTGAATTATTGTTCACGGTTGACTTGAATATAGGACCGAGTCAAGATCCACACAGCTTTTATGAAAGAGGCGTTGCAGTATTAACATCTACGGCGCTCAATTAATTTTGCGCTGTTTATGATCATAATATTAAAATGAATACTGAGTTAATAAAATGATTTAATTGATTATATGCTCTAAGTTATATAATAACGCATGTATAATTTATATTTGTTTTCAAATGTTTTCTATGATAATAAAGTATAAGAATTGAAAGATCAAATTTTAAGCTAGTACTTATTATTTCAATTCTACATGCAATTTTTTTCTTGTGAGAATAGAAAAACAACTTTTTTTGATTGTACATTTTTTTTATTTCTGTAATAATTTATAAAATTGGTACAGTGTTTTTGTTAAGTTTCATTCAGTATATAATATGTAATGTTCTTCTCCTGTGGTGCACATTTCCTTAGAAAATTCATAGAAGCTGATAATTAAACATAAAAAACTGCAGGAATTCTAAATTTTTAATTTATATTTAAGTTTTTGGAACCATAAAGAATAAATGAATAACACAAATTAAAATTACCACTATAACAACAAATTGAAAACGTATATATCTGGAACTTATATACGATAAATAATAATAAATAAAATAAATTATTCTCAACGTCAATACAAATAAAAACTAAAATTTTTTAATTATTTGTAATTCCTATGCATTTGAAGATTCGTTAAATTAAATACACTGAAAAAACACTCAAGCTTTTATAAGCAGATCACTAAAATTGGTATAAAATAGCGATCAGTCTTGAGTCGATCGTAAAAATGTTCACCTCAATGAATCAATGAAATTATGAATGATTTACGAAGTGGTATTGACAAACAATATAAAACCAACTCAATGCGCTAATATATTTAAAGTTGTCGGCTTCTGAACAGTCGCCCCGAAAACAGGGACTTGACTTCGTTCTGGATATGACGGTACAATAACAGCAAAATAAACGGCAACGCAAAAATTTCTCGCTTAAAAATGTACACGTACATCGCGGCGAAAAGTAATGAAAGATCGGTAATATAGCTTATGGTTTTCTTAACATTCATTTCCGCTTTGATCTGAGTCAAAAAGTTAGTTTCACCGGGTTTCTCAACAGCCGCAGCCTGTTCCGGGCTCCTTGGTCCAAAATTGTGCACGTTGGAATGAGTTGAATCTCGTCTCGATCGGATGCCATTCTGACTTTTCATCTCTCTTTCCAGTCTCTTATCAGCGTGAGAGCGGTCGCACGAGCTTAATCTCGAATGTGGTCTGCTTGAATCGAGATTGCTGCTACTCTTGCGCGATTGAGATTTCACTTTAGCTCGAGTTTGGGAAGACGACCTGCTCTGTGAGATTGACCTCGGCTGAGACGGTGATCTTGTGCGGGACGTTCGCCTGGTTCTTGAGGACGATCTAGGTCGGCGTTCTGGCTGTGCCTGTACATTCATCGACTTTGACATTTCACCACCAGAAATGAGTAAATTTTTAACTTGACTTTCAGTTTCCATCAGGATCTGGTTTTTGTCAAGAGGAATAACAATTTTGGACAAGACAGGACTTTTTTCAGGTTTTATAATCACCACAGGTTCGGGTGTTGGGTAGAAACTAGTCTGGCTGAGATGCGAGTCAGGTTTTGGCACCGTTCTCATGCGATGGTCCCGCATAACCACTTTCGGTTCCTGAGGGCTGCTTGCTCTTTCGCTGTGAACACTCTGTCTTGAAGAAGGTCGTGGCGGGAACGGCGAATGTGCCATAGAATATTCGTTGACAATCTCAGTGTAGTGACTAACGACTGCCATCCTTTCTTCGGCCAATTTTTCTTCGTCCACTTCGAAGGAACTTGAGGGCTGCTTCACTTGTTTTCGGCGATCCTTAGCAGCCTCCGCCGCAGATAGGACAGTAACGCTATCCTTCTCGAAATCGGACATCAGTTCGTACTCGTTACGCGATAGTGTCTTAGTTGGTGAAACAGCTCTTGCAATTTGTTGATCTGATTTCTGGTAGCCTGATCTGTCAATTGGCACTTCCGGAGGAATGGGACGACCAAACTGATTGACCGGCACTGGCTCTGTCTCTACTCGTTTCTTCAGAATTGATTTTGGCATTACCCCAGAAGAATTGTTACTTTTTGGCGCCTTTTCTACGTCTTCATCTGGCTCTTTATGCACAACCATCCTCCCACTTGGATGGTACGTATCTTCTTCTTGTGCAACAGCAGCAGCTAGAATTCTACTTTTCAAAAATTCCACATCGTCCTCACTCCTAATGGACACGTCCCCTGAAGATGAAACCTTCTCCTCCTCCAGTGTTAGTTCTTTCTTCTCTAATTTTTCATCTTGCTTCTTGTCATCCTTGAATTGATAATCCTCAGTTTTGGGCCAGTGACGTAATTTTTCAGGTTCATATTCTTTCGTCAATCTAACACTCTTGTTCAGGTGTAGATTCGAATCGGATGAAACAGCTTCCAAATTTCCAGGCGCCAAAAGTTCAGTAAGTGCTTGGTTTCCTTTTGATTGCTGATCGTGGGATCTTCTGCGACCTTTCTTCACGTGCCAAGAGTAAGCTTGCGCACCAGAGTTTGACAATCTTCTACGAGGATTGTATGTCTTTGCGTCAAATAATCTGATAGAATCCTGTTTGGCTGCTTTGCTACTTTCACTAGCGGAATTGAGCTTCGCTTCATTAGCAGCTTTTTCAGCTTCCACTGCACGGTAAAATCTCTCCATTGCGTGTTCGTGAAGAAGTTCAGTAGAACTCACGGCCTCTCGGATGATTTCGATTATCTCGTGATTCGCACTGAACAGTTCAGGTAGAGAAAAGGAAATCGGTGGCGGAATCAGATCCTCATCTTCGGTCTCGTGTGACGGTTCTTGACGTGACTGAAGGTTGTCTGAAAAAGAACATAGACATCTCACTATACATACATCATGAAACATTATTTGGTACGTTTATCTATCTAAGATGCAAACCTTTGTCTGTGATTTCTTCAATGCAAACGTCTGTGTCAAGAAACTCATACTTTTCTATAAACGATTCAGTCGTTACTTTTGGGTATAAGACCAGCATGAATTCGGAACTGTCATTCATCAGAAGATCGTTGTAGTCTCCAGGGACTGATTCGTCGTACTCATCCGCTGACTTGGATTTATTGAGGACAAATGTTCTTTTACCGTTCATACTGTCTGTAGCGTTTTTATTTAAAATGGAATCTTGGTCATGGGAAAATTTTGCAATTCTATTTAATGGCTCAGGAGATAATTGCTGTCGAATTGCAGACGGTTCTGGCGACTTCTGTTTTCTTGGACTTGCGGAAAGTTCCGGCGACTTTTGTCTTCTCAAAATTCCAGAAGGTTCAGGCGATGTTTGTTTGATAAAACTTGCAGATGGTTCTGGTGACAGTTGTCTTCTAAAAGTTGCCGAAGGTTCCGGCGATTTTTCTCTTCTTAAAATTGCAGACGGTTCCGGTGACGTTTGTTTGCTAAATCTCCCAGATGGTTCCGATAAAAGCTGTTTTCCGGTATCTAAAACAGGAACTGGCGATTTTTCTCTTCTATGAGATGGTTCAGGAGATAATTGTATTTTTAAATTTGCATGTCCGAGTTTATCATTCGTTCCAGGTTCCGTTTTGGAAAGAGGTTCTTTATTGTCAACAGTATCCAGAGCAAAGTGGACTCGGCTATCTGTTCGTGGTGGTTTCGCAGGCGCACTTGATCGTTGCGGCGCTTTGGATCTACTGCTCGAACCGGTTTTATCTTCCCGTGTCAAACTTCTTGTCCTCTGAGACGGCTCTACAAAGCTCACTTCTCGTTTTTCGCTTCTTCCTCGGTGAATTTCTTTTGAACTTTGAGACTTTTCTAACATGTTTGTCATAGTTATTCTGAAAGTGAGTCGTACATCTTTTTATTACAATGATACCCTCAAATTAAAAAATTTAATTTTTAATATAATGTTTTTAAACTTCAATACAATATTACCCTCTTTTAAGGTCCGGAATAAACACTGAATCACTTTCTTCGCTAGGATCGCTCACGCCATAGGGATTTTCTGCTTTCACACGAAAACGATACTCTGAACCTTCAATAAGATCGTTTAACACTGCAATCGTTTGTCGACTTGTCGTTGCTTTCAACCACATATTCCAACCGACCTTTAAAATAAACAACCAAAATAATAAATTAATACAAAATTTGCATCAGTACAAACTTATTTGCGTTAATCGCGCCTACTCTATAATATTCCACAATATAAGTTCCAATTTTACACCCTCCGTCATCAACAGGCTCTTCCCAAGATAACGCCACTGATCTTCCCAATGTCATTTTGACATTTGCCTTTCCAGGCGCAGCTGGCCGGTCTGAAATAGTATAAATGATATCATTTTTCTGAAATTGTAAAACACGAAATGATTCTTGGAAAAATACTAGCCTGTTACAGTTACAAGAACCGAAGCAACATCTTCGCCCAGTTTATTCGATGCCTTCACAATATATTCGCCCCTGTCTATTCTTTTAGCATCGGGTATTTTCATAGTACTTTCCCCGTCGATATTATCAAAGATGTGTCTAGAATCTTGAACGATGGGTTCACCATCGTGGTACCAAGTTATAATCGGCTGTGGTTTCCCAGCAAGTGACACTTTCAATCTAATAGTCTCATCCTGCTCGAACAAAAGTCCGTCGGCGTACTGTCGAGGAAGTCGTATTCGCGGTGGTGCTGGAAAGTTTGAATTTAACAAGTGGAATTAAAACATAAGTTAGTCCCATCCAATCAACAAACCTCATTCGCTATTTCAGCATCGACATTTGAATTGCAAATCAACTACCAAACTAAAGCTGGTAGTTTAACTACAGCTTGAAATCTGGGCAGCCTATAAATACCTTCCAATATGAGTCTAGCTTTCGTGCTAACGTGACCGGCCCTGTTAGTTGCTGTACATTTGATTTCACCTTCGTCATCCAAAGCAGTCCGGTGAATCAAAAGATTGCTTTTGCCATTTTCGGTAATAATTTTTGTCCTCCGACTGCTGAATATCTCAAACCCGTCCTTGTACCAGGAAATCTTCGGCAGGGGCGATCCTGCGAATGATACGGTGAATTCCACCTGAAAATAAATTTCTCCATCAAAACCATGCCTGATCTGATGGATCAAAAGGTTGAATTAAAATGCAGCTTACCTGATCGTTTTCTATGGCAATGACGTCCGAAAGTTCGTTGTCGAATTGCGGACAGACCGCAGCGGCTCTTTGCAAAGTCACTGTCAAAGGGTCCGAGAGCTCGCTTGGGTCCGAAACTCCCACGGCGTTCTGGGCTCTCACTCTGAACTGATATCGCCACCCGGGTTCCAGTCCGCTTAAAATCAATTCGGGAAACGTACAAAGAAATGGAGCAGAGCGTACCCAGTTTGGGGAACCCATTTTACGCAGTTCCACGATGTATCCGATAATTGCAGTGCCTCCATTGTGTGGCGAACGCTCCCAACGAATCCCAACCGAAACTGGATCAGCATCTTCCTCGCCTGGTACAAGAATTGGTTTCCCCGGTGGTGATGGAACTTCTGCAATGTTTCAATTATTGAAGTCAATTTTTAAACATTCAATTATTATGATTATCATTAAAAATTAAATGGATCAATGATAAGTTCGATAAAATTAAATGAGTGTATTTGTCTAAACTGAAATTCAAATAAAATTGCTGAATATGATAATTGACAAGTATGTCTGTAGATTTACTTTATTACAATTTCAATTTGGTCACAGTTATTTCTAGACGCGACAAAAGGAAGAAATTGAAAAGTTGAAGAACATTTTTTGTTAAAATACTTCCAAGGGTTAATATTTGTAACTGTACGTCACTGATACAAGTTCGATAAAAAGACAAAAATACTTAGAAAATATAGTCCAATACAAAGATACACGTGGTGTTCTAAAAATAAAAGTAAAACCTTTGGCAGAGCAAAGACCACTGTTAGAGCTCCGCGGAAAACCTATATTACGAATATACCTATGACACTGGGCTCTGTGGCGGTGTAACATTTCACATGATTTTTCATCCGAGATTTTTTCAACCCGGTGAAACTCTTTGAACGAAATGGCTTCGGAGACCTTATAAAATTTAATTTTCAACATGTTGTATCAAACTTAAAATTTCTAACGCGACGATGCAAGATAGATGTGTCAATTTTCATAATTTGGGAAAACTATACCAAGATTGATTGATTAATTTGAATTCGCTCAGATTTATTAGTTTTGAGAGTGATATTAATCAACACTTACAGCAGGTGTTTGAGAATGTTTCCTTGTTATATTTAATTTTGACATACCTAGACCAACTCCCCAGCGAACTTTTTTTGTGGCGCTACCAACGGAGGATGTATTTTTTGGATACGCAGCTTTTCTTGGAGCGTTGCCCATGGTGCGAGCAATTAACTTGGATTAGAAAAAAAAAGAAAAAAAATGCACAAGGATAAAAAAGTTCTAACGAAAAACTACATCTAACACAAAATTTTCCCGCACTCAATCTAAGCTTGATGGCGGGATCTGAATATAGAACAAGGCTTAGCCAAACACTGCCGGCGCAACTGTCGTGAGTACCGTTGGTATCTTCCGATGGAAAAAGATCTCTTTCGTAGCAGCTCCGTTGTGACATAATAAAACACTTCAAACAGATGAGATTTATTAGAATTGTGAAAATAGGATTTCAGTGTAATGAGAATATTGTGTTTTGTAGTGGATTTTGCACCAGAGAAAAACATCATCCTATTTCTTATACAAGATTCAAATTATTTGATTTTGTGTATAAACAATTGAAAGAGTATTGAACAAAATTTTGTTGGATAAATAATTTCATTTTCATAGAAATCACGGTATTTTAAAAGAAGATTTACAATTAAATTCTATAATTACACTCTCTCTCTATAGTTGGAGCAATCTATTTTAAGATATGTTTTGTTTCAAATAAAATTAATTAATTTAGAAAATAAATGTTATAATTTGATAGGCGCCATGTCCAATTATGAGGAAATAATGAAGACATTTTTTTAGTGATGATGTAATAACTGACGTTTATTTCAATTGCCATCCATGTACAAATAAGACAAAAAATAATATCACATAGATGAAAACCAATAAAAAGTACAATATCCACCGGACATTACAAAATGTGATTGCTAAAACTCTTATCTAATTTCCTAGACCGATATCGTATATTTGCAGTTTCGCGCCACATTACCGAGCAGGCGCGAAAGCAACCGGATATCACCGAAGCATATATTGCAATATAAAAATTTTTTCACAGCATTTGTACAACTTTAAAAAAATATTTTTTTAATTTTTTTTTGAATTTTTGAGATTTTACAAAAATTGTCATTCATGTATAATTTTTTGACAGATTGATTGATTTCATACAATGTGCTCGAAAAAAGTAAAAATGTTTACACAAAAGTGGCGATTGATAGAATAATCAATCAAAAGGTAAAAAGTTTAATTTTCATTAATTTTTTAAAATGAAAATCATCTTGGGTAAGAGAATATTTGTCAAAAATAAATTATTTTATCGACGGAATTGAGTGCAATTCACTTAGTTCGGCAGATGGCGCTGGAGACACCACCACACACAAGAGAGTCTTGTGTTGAGGAATAAAAGAGAACAAGCTGCAGGCTGCAGATTGTATTGAGACACCGTCGAAGCAAGTAACGCGCTTTGTTGTTGTTGTCGTCGGGTGCGCGCAAGTGCCATTGGGTGAATTGCGTCGTCACGATGGAGGCCGATCTGTTGTTATTTTGCGTCGAGTGTTGAGACTGCGGGTGACGACGACGGGCTGGCTAATCATGGGCAACTGTCTGAAACGCTCGAGCGGAGCGCTCCAGGACAACACGACCCTGTTGATCAACGCGGCTGACCCCGCAACCTCCTCCGGATCATCGCACATCTTCTCATCGCCGTTGCCCTACAATGTAAATCTCGCTCTATTTTCGTCCTCGTTTCATCGCTAAGGCTTTTCTTTTCTCTCTTTTCATGCTCTTTTTTGTCTCCAAGCTGTCAAGGTTGAATGACATTTCAAAATCAACTTTGACATGTCGTCATTTTGTTTTTTTTTTTTAGTATTAAATAGAAAAACCAAACGTCAATCAAATAACAAAGAAACCTCGAAAGACATTCAACCAGTTGTTTATCGGAGTCATTATGTAAACAAACAAAAAACAATTCAATTGTGTCAGACCGATTTGTTTTGTCTCGCTGGTGGCTCAGGTTTATCTTCAGACTGTTCGCTCCTTTCGGACTGACTTCGCGATAACAAAGTAGTATTTAAATTAAAAATCGCATTTCTTTTTTCATGATCATCGGAGCGAAATGAGGAGAGAGTCGGAACGCGATTAAACGGGGATCTTGTGTCAAAGGTGAAATCCACAATTTATTGTGGTTTAATTGTCACGTGATGTCGAAAAAAAAACAAAACAAAAAGAGTAGCATGATACCGTGTCCGATTTGAAAGGATTTATTTTTCGTCGTCTGTGCTAGGTTGTGACGAAGACAGACTGACAATTGCTGCAAAATTGGTTTCGCATATGTGTGCGTTTTAAATGAATGCCCACATATGAATGTATTATTATAGTATTACACAGTGTATGATATTTTAAAATGAACCTGTCTGTTGGATGCGCGATAAAAACGTTGTAAGATAACAAAAAAAGAAACATCAATTTTTATTGATTCTATCAGATTTCTATATTTATGTCCGCTGTTCGATTTTTATTCTTCACTCGATACATAACGTCTTCTCTCGCAATCTTATAAATACTTATAAAATTTTTCCAACGGACTGTATAGCGAAGGAGAATAATCAAACCTCGAAGTTTAATAAAAGCGATAAAATTAAAAAAAGAAAAATCAAACGCGCGATTGTGTTTTTAATTGAAGATGTGACAGTAACAATGATAAAAAAAGAAACCCACACTTCTTTGTCTTCGGCTGAAGTGAGCAGTGAAATATAGAAAAATTGTTCTCGTCCGTCACATGCATCCCTTCTCTCTTCTTAAGTTACAAGCTGCTGCTCATAAAAATCAAAACATCTGTCGCTGTTACAATATCATGTCACAATGAAAAAGTGTGGGCTGTTTAAAATGCACCGTGAACAATTTGATTATTTTACTATTGCTATCACATTGTTGATTTAGAATAAATTCATCGAGAGCACAATTAGTAAACTCAGTTATGAAATTCATGATGGAAAATTTGTTCGAAAATTTGTGAATCAACAAGTAATGATAAAATGATGATTTTCAGGAACTGACAGGAGGATATTATCCAGCGAGTGGCTTACGTCACCAGTCTCAGGGACAGTCGCAGCTGCAGAGCACAGAGATTGGACGTGGAATGAGCGTCGGTCTGAGCCTGGGCAGCAGCGGGGGCGGCGGTACCCTCAGCGACGAGGAGCAGCAGGTGCGCATCGCGAAACGAATCGGGCTGATCCAGCACCTGCCGACCCGTCGCTACGACGGCACAAAGAAGGGCGAGTGCGTGATCTGTATGATGGAGCTGCTCGTGGGCGAAGAAGTGCGTTACCTGCCTTGTATGCACACGTACCACGCGGGCTGCATCGACGACTGGTTGTTGCGCTCGCTCACCTGTCCCTCGTGCATGGAACCCGTTGACGCAGCGCTCATCAACTCGTACCACCCGACCACTTAGGAACACCGTGAATCGAACCTATTCGGTTGTCTCAACACTGGGAATCAAATTCCCCGCAGCAGCCAACTTCGGTGTGAACTAAAGTTGACACCTTCGTTTGAATTAGAGAGATTCCTAACAACATAAATGAGACGTAGCTTGTCCGGATAGTGATACACTATTTGGAGCTGAAAAACAGTTGCTCTGCTCTGAGTACGCTTTTCTAAAAACCTTGGACTTGGGGGCAGGGCAAGTTCTGTTGTCATTGTCACTACTGCGTGCGGGTTATTTATTTTGTTTCTACGTATATATATTTTATTTCTTCTCTATCGGATGAAGTTTGGGGACAGGAAGGGACGTTGTGTATGCTTCCATGAGACACTTATCTTGAATCGTGCCAGGAGGCAGAGTCATTAGTACTGTCGTGCTACTTATCGATACTTACGTTTCTAGTTTAGAGCATTAGGTATAAGTGTTGAGTACGATTATTATCAACGTCACTTTTTTCCCTGGTCCCTTTACAATTTGATATCAAACTTTTATTGTTTTTATCACACGAACGTATGTTTACACTAGTTGTTGAAGAAGCACTTTATATAAAGTTTGATTTTGTTTTTTGAACAGGACTAAAAACAAAAATGATAACCCAATCTTCATTGATTTGAATGGTGCGAATTCGTGGACCTTCAGAGAAAAAGTCTTTCGGCAGGATTTTACAAGATTCAAATTCAATTGATTCCGCAGAAACTTGACTTATGTGTATTATATTATAAATAAATGAATAAATAAATGAATATATTATATAATAATTATATAAAGATAAATATAAATATATATTGTGAACGTCTTCAGGTTTTTTTTGAGCTATACAGTAAGACGGAGCTGTGACATAGTGAATTATCGACGAAACATATAAATAAATCTAAATAGTGATTTAATACTAAAAAGTATATAAATATTTAGTAACAAAGACGAGTTGAATTTTCATGGCTGTGTTCAAAATTCCAGTATTTCTATCCTAGTTCATTGGTGAAATCTTTCCATCCAATTGTTCATGATTCGATGAGATGCTTTTCGTTTCTTCAGATCATATAAACATCATAAGCTCAACGCGGCGAATTAACAAAAACTTATGCTAGCATAAGATTTTTTTAACGAAATCATTCATTTGTATAACAGGCTTTCGCGGTTAATAAAAATTTATATTCAATCTGACTTGTTGCTTTAAAAAAGAATTCGGACTTTTGTATTCTTCTGCAAAAGAAGACATAACGTTCCAAGAAAACAAATGTTATTTTTATAATATACATTGTAAATACATTGAATTTTATATTGTGAAATTCACATCACAACAGCGCATGTTATTTGCATTACTTGGCTATTTCAATTTGCGTTTAAGAAATTGTATATTGTGTCGAACGAATAGTATAAGTTGAAGTAATTTTTATATTTAACGAGCAAAAATGTCATGACAACATCGGATCATTTCTTGTGACAAAATATTTTTGCAAAGATTTTTCTATCTTTTGTGTGAACGGAAAAACAAACATTTCTCGCGATTTGTTTTTCGGGTAAAATATTTGCAATAAATGTCATGATTTTAACCCTGATTTGTTTAATAATTTTTTCAATGCACACTGTTTGTTTTCTTTTCTTATAAAAAAAGAGATAAAATCTATTTTTCGTTTAGAATTTAGTTTATTCGTGATAAATATTCATACGACTTAAAAAAATTGTTTGGTACGTGCATGTGAATTGAAAGATTAACTCATGATTCATTGATTATTATTTATAAATTTATTGCAAAAGTACAGTTTTAAGTCTTGTTTTCCATCGTTGGGCACACTGATGATATTCTCTCGAGTAGCAAAATGAGTTCACAGTGTTTAGTATGGGGAAACATGTCAACTGGAACAGCTTTAACAGGAACAAAAGGCTCGCCAGAATACTGTTTTGATACAGGTCTCGCCAAATCTACGATATTCCTCATAGCACCGTATGGATCACATGAAATGTAGATCAGTTTCTTGAGTTTTTTTGCTCTTCTTAAAGCCAAAATTGCCTTCTGATCTGGATTGGTAAATTAAAATAAAAAGAAAGTTAGATTTAATATTATTCATGTTCGTTACGATTGAATAACTGCAATGAATGAGACTTACGAAGGCCTGCTCTAGGCGGATCAACAACAGCGATGATTTCCGGCTTAGTCGTTCGACAAATAACAGGTGTTAAAATTTGTTCAGCTTCACCAACAAAGAATTCACAATTGTCTATTTTGTTTATGACTGCGTTTTGTTTCGCATTCATAATAGCATCCGGTATGACTTCCAATCCAAGTACCTCGCCACAGTGCTGTGCAATTGATATAATTGAGAAATGTCAAGTAAGAAATAATTTGTTACTTTTATTTAATTATTATTTTTAACAGAAAAGCATTTTCAATTCACCTTTGAGAAAGCCAAACCAATACTTCCGGTACCACAACAGATATCCAACATAGACGTATCTTTAGTGGGCTTAGCCAAGTCGATAGCAGTTTGGTACAATAGTTCAGCACCTGAGGTGTTCACTTGAAAAAATGCATCCGGTGATACTTGGAAAGTCATTCCCAATAGTGTTTCTTCAATATATTTCGATCCGCTTAAATGTTCGATGCTGCAACCACCTTTTCCATCAGATTCTCTACAAAAAAAAAAAAACAAAAGACATTTATAAATAAACATTTTCCTTTTATCAATGAAAATAATGCATTGATCAAAATAAAACAAAAGACATAATTTATTACTTTCGTTCCATCGTCTGGAAATAAAGGGAGGTGACACCAACTGCAGCACCGTCCCCAGAATCAAAAAACTCTTTGATTTGTGATTTCAATTCGTCAAGTTTTTCTGCAGACAAATTTTTTGGATTAATTCCAATGATTAACATCAATTGGCCCAGACGTGAAGTCCTCGCTGTTAGTTGCTTCCAGTTTCCTTCATACGTGATTGGACTGTACGCGTCCAAATTCGAGTTTTGAACAAATTGTTCAAATACCTGCAAATGTTCAACACACAAATTGAACCATAAGTTTATCCATCCATTCAAAAATTTGTATACAAAGTTGACTTACTTTCGCAGCATCTTTCATTTTTTGTGGTATGTGACAAAGTTCGTCAATGGGACCAACTTCACATGAACCATCAGCGTAACTTGAAATTCTGAACCCTATCATGATTTTGTTTTCTCTGTTGCGGCCTAAGGGATAATAAAAATAAATCAATAACTGACTGATAAAATAATATAATTAACTCATTACTTTTTACCTATGGTAAACTCGCACTTGTTTCTGTAATTGTTGATTTCTTCTAAATGCAATGCAGGGATCAGTTCACAAATCAACTGATTGTGCTTGGTTTTTTGTTCTTTGATGTAAGAACTCAAGCTCCTGTTTTCATTGGATATACCATCTCCAATTTTTTCCAACACTTTTTTCATCTGTTCGTTTTTTATTTTCAACTAAAAATGAAATACAAATTTTTACATAAATAAATAATCAATCAACTCAACACTGAAAACAATATTTTCGTTAAAAAAATCTGTATTCTTGATAACTGTTTACCTGTTCAGTATATTCCATATGAGCCAATGGAGTTGTCGTGAGTTTGATCTGCTCCTCCGGACTTAATCTGGGGATCTTAGCAGTCTCGTTCGAATCATTTTTAGCTAGTTTGCGCTTTATCAGTGGATCAGGTGCAGCTTTTGCAGCCTAAGAAACCAACGAAATAAAAAATTTAATCATTCATTTCTACAAAACCATGATACGATTTTTTTCAATTGATAACACTCACTTGAGCTCTCAAAACATTGTTTTTCCACTTATAATTGTTCAGCTTTTCAATAGCAGCTTGTCGAGTTTCCTCATCTTTGAAACTCGCAAATAACCATCCACTCCCTTTTCTTGGAGGTTTCACCTTTACAACCTTGAGTTTCATCTTATCATTTAATAACCTTTTGAATTCTCCGACCCCATAAAACTTTGGTAAACCTCGAACTTCAACTTTGAATTTCTCAGAAGTAAAATCGTCCCGATCGAGGTATGCAAAAGGATTTTCTTGGTTGTCCTTCTTCTCCTCCTTGACATCCTCAACGACTTCGGAGCTCATTTTGTTATTGATAAAATAATCAATCCAGATTATTGTAAAAAACCAGATTAAATTGTAAAAAAGTGAGCACGTTGCAGAGAGAATGAATTTTCAAACCGTGTTTGTTTTTATGCACATGTTCTGTATAAATGAATCAAAAACAATGCGCAACAATGTGTGCGTGATTTGATTCGTGTGTATACAACAGTCACACATTGTTGGACGCCCTCTCTGGCGGATAATTTTGTAACTACAAAGTCCTCTGAAATAAATGTAAACAGGTTGTTTTTGTCATCTTTCTTTGATATAGAAATAAATAAATAAATAAAAAATTCATTTAAGTAGTTACTTTTTATGTTTATGAATACGAGAAATAGTCATTTTTGATAATTTGTAATTGTATTTGGATTTTTAGATATGACTTGTTTGAAATTTGACTCTGGAGGACAAAGGAAACACCGACTTGTCCGCAGTCATCGTCGCTGATTGGATGATTTTAGCGCGATTGTTTTAAAATCTTGTGGACGAATCACGCCATTGCCCGTGGAACAAGATTTTCCCTCAATGAGGCGTCTTTTGCAAATCAGAGGTTATAATAACGCGAACACGAACAGTTAATGAACAATTAAGCTACGAATTGAAATAAATAAGATGAGCTCCAACGGTCTTAACTACAAAACGACCAAAAAACTGTAAGTTCCAAGCGCTACCGATGCTCTCGACATTAGCTTTGTTGTTAACCGGATGAGGCTCAGGTTGCCTTTAGATGTTTGTACAAAAAAATTGTCATCCATTAATTTAACTTCTTTTAAAGCATTATTCTGGTATTTTGATTATACAGAGACTTCCACAATTATTTTAACTTGGATTTTGAGGTTATTTATTTACATTAAATAGTATATTTCGTTTATTTTACTCCAAACGATTTGAACTTGAATTATCATCATTTTTTTAATCTTGCATTTGCTTTCAGGGACACAACACCCGCCAATGTACGTTGTCAGAAATGTTTGGAGTACGGGCACTGGAGTTACGAATGTAAAGGAAAGAGGAAATATGTTCACAGGGCTTCTAGAACGCAACAACTTAAGAAGTCGTTGAACGCCATTTCCGAGGACAAAGAGTAAGTATAAATGTAAACAAATTAACGAATTGACAAATCCACATTGACAGAAGATAGGGAGACATTTATACAATTTGCGTTGCAGTAATGGAACATCAAAAAATGACAAAAATAATGTCAACAACGATGGGTCGAAAGCAGCGCGGTTGTCTGAGAGCAGTAGCAGTGACGATGCCTCGGACAGCGACTCCAGCGACAGCTCGTCGGACAGCAGTAGCAGCAGCTCAAGTAGTAGCAGCTCAAGTAGCAGCAGTAGCAGTGTGAGCAGCGATAGCTCAAGCTCAAGTTCAAACAGCGCGACTGTGAAAAAGAAGAAGTCAAGATTGTCGTAGTGAAAGCGACGTGGTGCAAATTTTGCGTCATTCTCCAGCTTTGAAGATCGATCTAGAAATGGCCGCTTAAAATTGGAGGAATACAAAATTAATGAATTTTATAATTACGATTGGATTCATTGTTAAGGAAACACTGTATGTAGTATAAATCAGACAGCTCAGACAGCTTTTTCTTGTACGAATTAAAAAATACGATTTATTTTTGTTCGGTGATTAATTATACCGTTTTATAACTGATGAGAATCGGAGTTGAGAAGTATTGTATGCTTCTAGTCGATACAAGTACTTATTAATATGGAATGTTTTCAATAGAAAAAAATTAATACGATACGTGCAAGTGTGTAATTGTGTTTGTCATTTTTAAATAAATTATTTTGACAATAGATTGCGTTCCATTTAGTACAAATAATTTTGTTTTCAATGAAAAATTTTTTTTTATATTTTTCTGTAGTTCCATTTTTTATTGTAAAAAACACTTATATTCGAAGTGATCAAGTTATTTTGGTATAAAATTAAAAATTCTCTTAATTTAGGCACTTAGGAGTTATCAATTAGAATTAATCGTTTAAGTCATCAGGCAAAAGTTGAACGATCATTCTCTTTTTCTCGTTAAACGAAAAATTGTTTTTCTTGAAGATATCACTTTTGTAGAAGTTGCTCACATTGTGTACATTGATTTGTTTCACCTGTTAACAAACAGTTAAATTAGTATACTGGGGATTGATGGACAAATGAAATTATAATTATTTAATCTACTAACTCGTCTCAGGAAATTGGCTTCAGGGATTTCGATAACGCGAACGGTGCCTTTCAAACTTCTGTAATGCGTGATAGCATCCATCGTCATTTGACGAAGAATAAAGTACAACAGTTCATCATTTTCCACCATGAATTGTAGATAGTTTTTGAATTTCTGTAGATGGACAAAAATTTAGAATCATGTAATGACGAATAACATATATAACTGTGTAATAGATAAGAACGATTCTTACTTTACGCATATCATTTGTCACCATTGCCTTCTGACAATCAATGAAACTGCCTAGAACAAGTTTGATGGCAAGGTTGACATCATCTTCCACAACATTGTCCCTCAGATACATTCTTGCGCTAGCTTCAGATAACCGAATGATACTTTCAATGTATCGAACTGTAATCGGAAGACTCACAGTATTCTATAACAAAATATAACAAGATTAATTAATTTTACCTATAATTATATTTCAGACTCATTTATTTATGTTTAAGAATCACTGAAAAAAATTATCCTACCATACTCTCTTGTCGCAACTTGCTGTACAATTTTGATATTTTGTCTTGATTGATATTGTTCAGGGTCGGGTTTCTGCACTGTCTGGCATAGACGATATACTTCTTCAATAGTTCTTGAGGGATCGGTTTGATCGCTGAGTCTTCGGTTTCTTCGTCATCCTCTGCCTCTTTCTGGGGATTATTGGGATGGTGTTTTTGATGCGATTTAACAACGAACTTGGCTAAATATTGATCGCTCATTGGATCAGCCTCGTCTTTCACAACACACAACATATCAAAACGAGACAAAATCGGGTCTGAAAGATCCACCTGCAAATAAATTTTGTTTAATCAATTCATTAATTTCTTGTTTGATTTCTGAGTATTAGCACAATGACTACTGTTATTGTATTACATTCTCAGTAAAAGTCATCGCCGTATTGTATCTTCCGCTGATAGGATTGGCAGCTGCAATGACTGAACATCTGGCTTGCAAGGTTGCAATGATACCAGCTTTTGAGATAGAAATACTTTGTTGTTCCATAGCCTCGTGAATTGACGTCCTATCTTGGTCGTTCATCTGGAAATAATTGTTTTAGATCCATCCTGATATGCAAGAACTATTCACTTGAATAGTTGCATAATGATCCTTACTTTGTCAAACTCGTCTATCACACAAACACCTCTGTCTGCCAGCACTAAAGCACCAGCTTCTAGCGTCCAATCTCGTGTCATACCAGATCGCTTGACGTAAGCAGTTAAACCAACGGCAGAAGCACCCTGGCCAGTTGTAAAAACACATCGAGGAGCCACTTTCTCTATGAATTTTAGGAATTGTGATTTGGCTGTACCAGGATCACCGCACAGTAATACGTTGATGTCGCCTCTAATCTTGTGTTTGTCACCTGCAACGATTTTGCATCTATTTAATTGTTGCTCGTTGTTACGAATTTCAACAGAGTGTTCAACGATTATATTTTACCAGGATTTTTAGCAACTCCACCCAGAAGAGCCAGTGCTAAGGCTGCCTTGATATTTTTGTGTCCGTAAATAGAAGGAGCAATGCTAGCAATAAAACGTTCAACCAAATTCGGATCTTTACTCAGGGCATTGATTTCCTTCACATCTTCATCGGTGAGAGACGAAATAATAGATTTATTATCTTTAACTTGCAAATAGTTGGCTGTCAAAACGGTAGAAAATACAGGAAACCCCTGAAGATATTATTTTTACATGTTACGTCATTTACATGTCAATGTTTAAGTTATTGCTCAGAAATAGAAACAAATATTACTTGTTTTGTGTTGAGTGAGCCTTCATAATTGTTCGAGTAAATTCCAGTTATGTCCACTTCATCACCCGGCTTACAAATATCGCACAAGTCAGCTAACAGGATGCAATCTTTCGTACGGGGTACTCGACCTGCAGGAATTCGTCCGGGAGATTCTTGGATCGTTATTTTTTGATAGTTCCTGTAAATTGTTCTTTCCATATTGATCTAGAATGTATTGAGATGTACAAATTAGTGATACGTAATCATTGATATTAGGATGAGTCAAGATGTAAATTTTAATTTACCGAAAATGGACCGGTACTTTGACATTGTGGACAAGAATTTGGCTTGACTTCAGTCTGCGTGTTTTGTACAAAAGGTCCAATAATGTCTCCGCATTTGATGCAATCAAACTTTACAACCGACATTTGTGGCAAAACTCCAGTGCTTGCAGTGACAACACCCAAGGTTCGCACCAATTGATTCAGATGAGTTTTCCTACGAATGAAACGATTTAGTTTTCATTCAAATTGTTAACTGCTTGTAACCTTATAACTCTCGAAACATGTCTATGTACCTGAAGACATGAATCTCCTCGATCAACGGCAATTCCGAAATCCTGACATGAATTTCTTGCGTGACTCGATCGTAGCTTGGGTAACTTGCCAGTACCAAGTCTTTTGCAACCTCGTCAAAAATTTCCAGCATCTCGCGCGGAGCTTCTGGTAAGAAGTAGGCGAGAATCTGCACTCTCTTGGCAAGGATTTGAAATTCCACTTCGAAGCTGGACTTGTTGCTCTCGCACATCTGACGGATACGCTCTTTGAAGACGAAATGGTTGTTATCAGAGTAGTTGCGCAAGAAATTTTTGAACCTGTTGGCAATTTCTGCTCGGGGTCCAGGCAATTTCACCCACTCTCTCACGGAGTGATCTTTCGTGTCTTCAAGATTTTCAATCGACTCAGGCTGAAATGAGGAAATAATTTAATTGTTAACAATTTGAAGATTTATATCAGCGGACAATTTCCGTTTAACTTATCATTCAAACCTCTTCTGTTTCCATTTCTTCAACCGTCTTTTCAACCATCTGTCTTTTGTGCCGGTGTGTATCTTCATCATCACTTTCCTCTAAAATTTACAATTGCACTTTTGTAATTATCTGTATCTATCATTTTTTGTTATTGCTTTTGTTGTATGAACATAAATTTTCTGTTACCGTATAAAAGGTCATCTCTCATAATTCCAGCAGCACGATCACGCTTGTTCATGGCAGTTTCAGCCGCCCGACGTTCATCGATTGAAATTTCTGAATACGCCTCATCATCCATTTCTCCTTCATCGTAGCGATCCAAAGCAGACATTGGCCGATAATCCCTGAAAAAAATCATTTTTTTAATAAATTAAATGAAGATCAACACTTCTCATTTGATCATTTCTTCATGGTTTTTTCATTACGCCTCCATATTATCGCCAAACAATTCTTCTCCATCATCTTCTTCCATGTCGTTAACAGAGTTAAATAACCCTTCATTGTCTTCTTCAGGAACAGGCGAAGTCATGGCCTCATTTCTGCTGTAAGATCTTGGTGGCGATGTGTCCCCCTGTAAATTTGTCCAAATTAAAAAGTGTTTCTGTTTGTTATGTGTAATAATAGATTAATTAGTTTACATAAGTTTTAGGACCATTAACTTATTTTATGTTGAATAAATTCAAAATCCATCAAGTCAAAATAAAATAAAAACGTAAGAAGCAAATCTTTGTTTATAAGTTAGTCCTACCATTTTCACTTGTGGTTCCTTCTAAAGTTTCGTAATTAACAGCACAGCTTTCGCAGTTATCCTTATGAATGATAGACAACGTTAGATAAAATTCTAATAGAATAAATACTGAAATACAATTATTTTGTTTGAAATAAATAAATGTTTGGTGTAATAAAACGCGTCGTGACTTTGCTCTGCAAATTGGCGGCAAAATACCATTCGAGGAAGGGATGTTATGTGTTCTCAAACTCACAAACTCGTTCTTGACGTTTCTGTCGAACTCGTCAATCAGTCGATGAATTAAAAATACAACTTATCATTGACATACAATTTTTGGAAGGTTCAATCAATGAGAACAGAGTAAAAATATTTATTGTAAATAATTTGTTTACATAAAGGCTGATTTACAATTAAGTCAAGTGGCGTCATCTCTAACAAAGAGACATTTCTTTGAAACTTGCGCATGGGCTTAAAATGCACTTGCTTTGCGCTCTAATCCTGCACCGCTGTAATTTATCTGCTTTCACTTTTTAAACACGCCAAATGTCGCAGTCGGTCGGTGCTCGATAGTGCAGAGCCAAATTCCGAGCATGTTATTACGTGATCATGGAAGCTCATACTGAAGTTTACGTGGACTTGTTGCTGGACGACGACCTTGCTGACAGATTCGCGAAAGAAAAAGATGTATCCTAAATTCCAATCGAAGAAATGAGCAATGATTTTTTGCCCACGTCGATTTTACTTTCACTACATCCGATATTGGTAAAAATTGTTTCAATTTTTATCAGAGTGGTACCCATTCGACCCCGAAAATTCTATCTGTCAAAAATATTGCTTGTGTTGCTATTACACTTTGACACGACTTGTTTTCATTTGCTCCAAAAATGTTAGTCCCTTGTTTACTTAGTTCATTGTAAAGTGATTTATTGTTCCACTATTGTTCATTGTTTAGTTGAAAAAACATTATCAGTCCTTGATAATGTTGTGGCACCTTTGATCAAGTGCTATTATTGAATCACAATATATATTGCTTATTCAATAAAGAGAGATCTTTTAATTACGTAATTGAATAAACATTTTCATTTAAACAAATTTAATAATCTGGTTCTTTAATGTTGAAATGAAGGCATACGTGTCTTATCGTTACCTTTCTTTAAATTCTTCATTCTGGTTTCAAGAATTGCATTGGATTTTCTTTTAATTGATAAGTTATAACATTTTGTTTCAGCACATCCCAAACACATGTCAGCAGCAGCAATTTCATGCGTGATGCGTAAAAATGTTCTGTCGGAAAGGAATGTTTTTGTCTGTGTGGATCGTGGCCTTTTTCCTGGCACTACTTAGCGTTCCCGTGAGAAGCACTCGCATCAGTGGAACATACAATTCTGATGATTTTTTTCACTTCCTCATCAAATTTGGATTCCAAAAGACGGATCGACATAGACAAAAGGATACTTATGGCTACATCTTTGGGAACATCACTTCTAAGTCAAATTTCTCGCGACCGATTACCCTCGCGGTTTTGGACCGAGGACACTTTTTGGAATACTACGGCAACCGCACAGTCCAGAACAAAAATTTAGCATGCGAGCTCATGTTCAAAACACTTGAAAAATCTTCTTATGATTCACATTGTAACGATGGCGGTCAAGATTTTTTAAGGTACTTGTATATCATTTAACATAGCATATCATTTTTGATAAGATACCAAACGGATGTTTGTTTCCAGAAAAATTCCATGCCCAAAAAATCATTTATGCCCGGACGAAGACGTACCCGGGAATGTAGTTAAGGGTTACCAATTCACTTACGCCATCGAAGACATATGGCAGCCAAAGTTTTGGTACCTGAGTATCGTTTCGTGCTACAGAAACGACACGACGTGTCAGTGGGAACATTACGACGGCCATGAACAACTGGACTATGACATCTGGCTGGTCAATGGCAACCCCAACAACAGCGGCTTGAATACACTAACTTATCAGTTTTCCTATGACAGACAAAACACTATCGAGCTGTACACACTGTTCTTTGTCTGTTACATTATCCTGGTACCTTTGCAGTTGTACGCTGTACGCATGCAGAAGCACCCGGTAACCAGACTTTTTACCGCAAGTCTCCTTTTAGAATTTATTGCTGTGTGCTTAATTCTTGCACATGTCTCCAAGTTCATGCTCGATGGTGTTGGATATGAACAGCTCGAAGTTGCGGGTGACATTTTTGATATTTTGTCCAGGGTAAAATGGTTTTCTTACATGGTAGCTACGGTATTAGTGAAACTGGAAATTTCTTTTATTTATCAAGATTCGTTACGTTTTGTAGACGTCATTCATGTTACTGTTGCTCTTACTTGCAAAAGGATGGGCAGTTACAAGGATGGAACTAACGTGGAAACCTTTAGTATTTGCCATTTGGCTTTGTTACGGGATTGTACATATAATGTTGTACGTTTGGAATATGGTGAGTTGCAATTGACATCTTATTTACTTTGAACATTGATTGTTTAATCAGTATTTAAATTGAGTTTTGGATTATTACAAAAAATAAATAAATAGAAATAAATTGGTCAATGAGTGGTATTGATTTTAACTAATTGATTGAATTTCAGACTGAGGTGGATATAATAGAAGACATAGATGAATATCAGACATGGCCAGGTTGGTTCATACTTTTCTTTCGAAGCGTCATAATGGTTTGGTTTTTGTGCGAACTGCGAAACACAATGACCTACGAGCACAATACTCAGAAACTCAATTTCTTACTGCATTTTGGTGCATCTTCGTTGGTTTGGTTCATTTATCTTCCCATTATAGCGCTCATTGCGCTCCAAGTGAGTGCGTTGTGGAGGTTCAAACTTTTGTTAGGTAAGCAATTTTTTTACAAGCACGTGTATACTGCAAATTTTTGATTGCAAATAAAAAAAATTACGTAATGCTATTGACATTCTGTAGGAATAACATATTCAGCCGACTGTTTCGCTTATTGCGTGATGGCTCATCTGCTGTGGCCAACTAGGAGTGAGCAGTACTTCTTACTTGCGCAAGGTGCAGACAATGGTGATGAACTTGATGAATTTAACGAAGCACCGCACGTGCTTAATAACTACGTCGAGCCGCCAGAACTGAGTAAAGTAATTGCTTAAACAAAATTCACATTGGAGTTCTCTTTTTCATGATTTTTTCCATTGGTCTATATTCATGGTTTTCCAATCTATTTTTGATATGTTTAACAAATTAGTGAATTATGTATGGGAATATATATATATTCAATATATAACTCACTCAAAATTGTAAAAGAAATTTATTGATCAAAAAAACGTTTCAAGAACAAATTTACAGATAAGTATATCATTAACGTTAATTATTTTGTAATTAACTTTAAAAGAAGCAATTATTACCATTTTATTATTTATTCAGTAGTGTATGACACAAGTGATGAGTGTTGAATTATGTTTTGAAACATATATGCAATGTTGCATATTTTTTAAACTTATTATTAAAATAAAACATTATTAAAATTTCACATTTGTTCACTGCCACATTTTTTAAGTGGCGCAATTGCATAAGCTTCTTGAAAAGTACTTTAAAAAATTTTGCTAAAGGTGCACGCTGCGAACAAAATTTCAAAAAAGTTACTATATTTTATAATGCAAATGTTTTCTCACTTAATTTGTCATTTTATACAACTTTGTACTGTTTTAAATATAAAACAAACGGGGGGAAACGAACACTCTATTCACTATTTACGAATAGTGAATTGCCTTTTCCATGAAAAGGTCCACCTAATTAAAATTTTATCAAAAATCAGTTTTAAATGAAAGGATAGTAGCAGCGTCTTCCTCTATGTATATAATAAAAGTTTCCAGGACCTGAGATAGATTTGCAATACACTCTAAGAGAACAAATTTTGAACAAAAATCTAACTTCGTTCTTTTTTCATGATTTCAAAGTGCACTAATTTTATGTACAATTAAAAAAAGTGATCAATTTTCAATTGTATCAATTACGTAGATGCATTTTGTATATCTGTAAATTATCGTGTTTTAGTTAGAAAAGTTTATTATATAATTTTTTTACATCTCATCGTTAGTTTGGAAATATTTGTTATTTTTTAAAACTTATCAGTTTCCAGATACGCCTGTTTGTGAACAAATGATTGAGTAAAATGTTTTCGTCATTTAGCCGGTTTAAAAAGATTTATTATATTTAGAAAGATACATTTCAGACAATGTAAATATATACTTATTGATTTAGCCATATACCGGTTAAACATTTTCTTATGTACCGCGATGCTCAAATATAAAATAGAAATACTTGTATACTTACTGTGTACAAAATGAGTACGTTCATTCCAATGATACTCATGTTTATATACTTAATTTCAAAGATGTTGCAATTTGAGATTTGTATCTGTATTGAATTATAATTGGATTGTCATGTGTATTTAAGGTGGGACATGCGGTACAGTCAAAATTGCGTTTTTCAAATGATAATTAATTATATTAATTTTAACATTTTATAACTAATTCTGTAATATGTTGTTAATGTTTTTCTAATAAATCGCCTCATACCACTTTTAAAATTATTTTATGCAAATTTGCAGCTTAAACAATTTTTTTATGTGAAAAGTCAGATTTTATTTAAAATTTAATCATGTGTATTGTTAATTGTTATAAACAATTTGGCCAAGTATGAAGAAGTTTCACAAATTCAAAATCGAAATATTTGATTTCATACTATTGGAAAAATGCATGGCACGTATATCTATATATATCATTTGCTCAATTTCGAAATGAAATGTCTCAGCTTAGAGATTGTCATTTTTTTGAAACTTTGGCTATAAACGCGTTTGTATTAGTGGATTTAGTATTAAAAATTACAAAAACATCTCACGTTATTGTATGTCCCACCTTAAATGCATTTCATTTACATATGCGTATATATTTATAAGAAATTTGCATGAAATATATCTTTATCGAATCTATTGTATTGTATACCAATGGACAAATTTATCTGTGAACTCGTTTGTATTAACCGTGTACCTAAGATTGCAACGACTGCGATTTAATAAGTGCAAATTCAATTTATCACTCGTTTATCTTTTAATGCCCAGTTTTTTCGTTGAAAAATGAATCACCAAAATGCTTGTTCAGCGACAAATGATATTTTTATATGATGTTTGCTCACATTTTTGATACAATTGATACAAAAAAGAGAAAAATGGTATGAATTATCATTTTGCAGCTATGTTTATTAATAAGAAAGCGACGAAACAAATAAACTATGTTAATTTTTTTTCTTGAATGCACGTACTTGCACATTGGGCATAAAAGAATTTCAAGAATTTTTTCTTATTCTGTGATTTAAAATTGATCAAATTTCGATTCGCATATGTATTAATGCAAGTAGTTGAAAGAGGTGTTATGTATTTGTTTTTCTTTTTAATAAGTTTAATGCGAATCACGCTTCTTTTAACTTATGAATACAAATTTTTGATAATAATTAAATATGTGCCATCTACAAACTCACTACAATCGTATCTATCTAAAATATAAATTTAAGATGATTTATATACCGAACATGTAAATGAAAATATTAAATCTTGTTTTCAAACTTTTAATATTACAATCTTATTGCTGTACATTATTTATAAAATATAACGCCATTCAAAATTCACACTCTATAACAATCTCAAGCTGGAGGTGATTTGATCAATCTCCCCGACTGGAGCAGGTCCGATACCCATAGCAGTGATTGTTCCAGGACGAAGCTGCGTTCGTCCTGCATCTCTTATAAGTGCTGTGACCAGGCCAGCCTGTTTGGTTTGTTCCGCCAGGTTCACAAGCTCCTGCTGACTTGAAACCTTGAGTACAATTTTTGGTTGACCTACGTGCAACCAAGCTTCGAATATTTTTCGATTTGTGTTGCTCGTCCTTGCCAATCGGTAACATTCAATAGCAGCATGAGCGCATTGCGCTGCAACTTTGCCTTTTCCCATTGGGATATCAGTACGCACAACTAAAACCATTTTGTAACCGCCAGGTGGCAAGGTACTCGCATAAAATAGAGATTTTATCCAACTCATTATCTTCATATTTTTATTCGACAGTTTGATAAAAAAAGATTAAACTTTGCCTTGCTGCCTTCTGCTGTGTTCCGACATGCAATCTTTGAATTTTGTAACTATATCTTGGCACTTTCTCCAGTCACGTTTTTCTGCCATACATTCCTATAACAATTGTTCAATCAATTCAATAACAATTAAAAATATTAACAATTATATTTTAACGTTTGATGTTGCAGAACATTGCAAGAACTTGTTTCATAAATTTAGAATGAATTGAAAGAAGAACCAATTGGCCCAAATCATTGTCTCTAATTGATAATATGATAAATTAGAAGTTATAATACCTGCAGTTCATAATGTAAGTCAGCACAGCCGGTTTTTTTTAGCATTTTTTCAACAGGATCCTCAATGTCATCATTTGTAGCAGTAGCAGCCTGAACTTTTGGAGCACTCATTATACGAGCAATGTGAAAGTTCAATCCATAAAAACGTCCTGATTTATCAAATTATTATAAAATTTGATAGTAGTTAATTATTAGTTGTCAGTGAATGCTCCTGATATTAAGATACAAAATAATATCTTCTGTTTTAACCTATTTTAAAACGGGCAGAGCAGAATGCACTTTTAAAAAGGTGGTAGTACTGTTAGTGCCGCCAGTCAAGTGGCGACACCTACGAGAACAAGCAATGGCGGTAGAATTGATTGTTAAACTTTTTTTCTTGTAGTTCAATTTGACATATCGAAATAAAAATAGCAATGCATTCTCGTCCGTATCAGGTAAAACGACGATGAATTTTGAAAGTAACTTTTTACAATAACCGTTGTATAAAATCATAGGTTAGGAATTTGTTTACATTCGGGGACAGTTGTGAAACAAAGAAAAAACAATTTCAACAAAAAAGGTATTAAGAAGGTAATAGACTACATAAAAATATATACAAAAAAGGGTTTTTCAACTTTCAAATGAAACAACTCAAAGCCACTTGAACAAAAAAATACTTTTAAATGTAATTTTTATTTAGGCTATGTACAACACATACGTACAATACGTGACCCTGACTTAAACCTAAGTTATGTTTGTCCGAAATAGTGTCTCCACCTTATTATTGAACTTTTTTAATTTTGATCGTATCATACTATTTGCATCGCATGTGTCTAGACACAAAAGTACAAAATTATTTTCAATTTAAACTTTGAACGTTTTCATAATACAAGAATTAGAAAATGTCTCGATCACCGGTGTATGACAACTATTACAATAAAACAAGTTGAATTATAAACTTGCCAATGTTACATTATAATTTTTGTTTACATTCGAGAAAAAAATGTATAATCAATTTACATTTTATTGCAGGTGATATCTGTTTGATTTGTTAGACACGCGGATGCTTGTTTATACGTGTGATATGTTACAAATTTCATTTATTAGGAACATTTTGCGTGGAAACCCGCGAACAGTATTGTGATCGCGGAGAACTACACAAAGTATGCAGCCATATGAGGTTTCACTCTCGAGTTAATATATTGAGTAGACGATTATCGAAAAGTGACACCAATATAGACAATTGTTTATTGGACAAACTCCAAATATCACGAATGAACGGCGCCAGGAAAAATCAGTCGAAAACCATTTGACTTTTCGCTCAGTCAATGTCAACGTTCTACAAAACACAAAGAATAAACGAATCTGATAATTTTTTACAGTTTTTTTTTTTCATAAACAATTGAAGTGAACGAAACTCGGTACGACGACCAATAAGTTACAAAACAAGGACAACCGTGTTTCTGCAAACTGCTCCTGGCGCTATTCAAATTTGGAAAATAAAACGCCTTTCTTGTCATTTCATTTGATTTATCACTTTCTTAACAACAAAAGCACAGACAAATAAATTACCTAATGAGTTTATTAATGGTATGTATACACTTTAAAGGACATTGAAAAATCGTATACTCTAAACTATTTGTTGATTACGCTATGTGTCTATTATATTTATTCATTTATTTATTTACAATGTTAACCGTCTCAGCATAAGTAACGAAAATTACTTTCGATGATCGTTGTTAAGTAACCAAAGCACAACAAAGTTTTTTGACTTACAAGAATAACATAGACGAAAATGCATATTATTTTCATCTTTTTACACCCAAATAATTCGCCAACGAAATTCACCAAAACACAATCGTACAAGCTTATCGTGATGGCTTCTGTGCGAATTCGTCATGTTATTATAATTATATGATTATAAAAGAATCACAACTCTTTCAGATTCAACCAAAAGACTAGAGATTTTGACTAGACGCGCGGCTAGTACACCGACTTGCGCCACATCTCATCGTCTGCAGCCCGAGTAAAAGTATATATCAAAGATGCAAAGAGACAATTCTTTTCAACAAACAATCGCGAGTTTTCCGGCTCCGTTTTTATTTTACACATCAACATATTTTTAAACGGGGCTGTCTATCTCCTCGGCGATGAGCGGTGCCTTGAAATTCGATTGATGTCAAAATTTGATTTAACGATTCGACGTGTCGCTTTTTGCATTGTGACTGAGAAAGTAAAGGTCGTTCTCAATCTTGACACAAGGCTTTGTGCCATCGGAGGCCTAAAATTATGTTTGATACTGTAGCATCGGCGCTGCGAGATTCGGATGGTGAGCCGTGTTCATTCTCAGGGCAGAGATGCTTTTGTTGTACCACTCGTCCTCCGCAGACATGCCTAAAACAATTAGACAACGTTTGAAATGTATCAGATTTTATTAAACTGAAATATAAAAGGGAAATGAAATTGATCTGTGAAAATGAAATTTGATAACTTGAATTATAATGAAGACGGCTAATGGGTTTGAATTAAGGTGCAAGGAAAAATGGATATCCCATCGAAGGTGCGCGGAACTGTCAGTATAGGCAATTCGCGAATAGTCTTGATTTGATTTAAAAGCGATATTCCATCTTACACCGGAAATAATGTAAGACGGCGCTGAAGCGGAAATGGAGCGTCTTCGAGGGAACGAGCATCCCGAGACATTTCACGAGTCTCGCCATTTCCGGTCCTTCTCTTAGCGTATTATTTAATAAAGACTCTGGCAAGAGGTCAACTTCCGAGATGACCAGATAAGAAGTTGCGCTCATCTTCAGTAAGATAGAGCTTCCAAGATTCGTCTCAAATCAATAAGCCAAGCATACCCCGTCTACATCTTAGATTGACAATTTATTTAATCACATTTAAAACGCTTAATTGATTAATTAAATCAATTTCAATATTTTTATCTACAAGAATGAACAAAAACTGTTGCAATTTAATACCATATACCATTATTAAAGATTTTTATTGAAAATTTGATGATGAAAAGCAATATGCCCTCAATAACCCAATTTTTTGATACAACGAAAAATATATAATTTCCTTGCTCACTTTTGTTATTTTTTTATTAGAATTTGATTTTTGAAATTGTGTCTCTCTTAATGAACATAATGGCTGCGACACAAAGAGAATAACGTATATTCTTTCAAACGTGCAAGTTAATTGACGTTTAGGCCAATTCATTTACTCATAATTCGTTTTGTTATTACCCCCTACCCCTTGACAGGACAAACTAATTATTATTCGACCATAAGCTTTAAAGCGAAAACGCGAAGCTTTATGTGTTTCTCGACATAAAAAAATGTACTCCAAAATTTCACTTATGAACGACTGCAGTTACTTTGGTCCAATTTACTCATTTCATTGAAAATTAATTAAAACGAACAATCCCATCAAAAATGTCATCATCAATCCAATTTTTTGGTAGGAACTTTTGTCATCGCAATTTTGTGATATTTTAGAGGAACAACATTTTCAAATTAATTTCTGATGGAATTATCAACAATGAGGATGAACAACAAGTTTCATGGTTTATGTTTGAATCTCAGTTTGTTGGACTGAAATTGGTTGGCATTTATAAACAAAAATCATAATATTAAAAATGTAGGGATCAAATTAAATTGTATTTTTGTTTCAGCTGAGGGAATTGATGAGAGAACAAAAATTGAGACATTGCAAAACTCACCCATGGCATCTTGTCGCATCCCTGTGACTGCAGACATATTTGACGTCGAGTGAGACATCGAAAAAGGTTGAGTCATACTTGGATAAGACGTCGTTCCCATCTGAAAGACGACAAACCGTTCAGTTTACAAACTTGACGTACAAAGGTAAAACTAAATAAAATCTGCGATATTTATTGAAACATTTGCAAACATTTGTAACATATGTACATGGCATGGTGAAAATGCCATTTGGGCATCATGTTCTCAAACGGCATTGCATAGAAAGAGGTATAACGTATATATAGACAAATTATCATCAACAGAATTTAACCAGTAGATATTTGGTAATCTATCCTATCGAATTAATCAGCCGAAATGCAATTTAGTCACATCGACCAGCATCGATGCGGCAGATGTACCTACGTTACGCTTCAGGTGCTTCCAATTTGATATCTCGGTTTAAATCATTAATGAGAAACGCATCGAATTCATTTAACTCGCTTCGTGTTCCGGATACTATTTCTACTCTGTGGATATCAATCGGTTCCATCACCTGAGGCTACAAATCCATCTTCACTTTGCCACGATATACTTCAGCAAATAATGTTTTTTTTTAATTTGTTCTATGACTAAAAAATTTGCTAACAATGTCTATCAGATTTACTAAGCAATTGATAAGTTAAACAATTGATTTTTTTTATTTGTTTTGGAACAATGGTCGAAATTTGACGAGAAATTACCTGTGGATGGCGATTGACAATTCCATTCATACTGTTGTGTGGATATGGATAAGGCTGATAACGCGTGCCCGCACTTGGATAAATATTTCTCATCATGGCGCCCTGACAAGTTGGAATTGGCGCAAGAGCTTTGTGCAACTGCTTCTCCTGTTTTCTATACTTTGCTCTCCTATTCTGAAACCAGACCTGAAGAAAAGAGATTACATTTTAAAGTCATCGCATATATTTCATGGAAAAGGTCAAAGCCAAAAGGATATTCTTTATTTTATTCCATATAGATGAATTTATTTTATTCATTTACATATTTGTATTCCAAAATCATTGCATCGATGCAATTTTTCAAAAAATATTTTCAAAGGAACAGAGTTGTAATAACTAATTGAAGCGATCAAGATTTTGGATGTTGAAAAGAATGAAAATTGTCATCATCGTCGGCAGTTTTTCATAATTTATTTTGTGGGATTAGGAAACCCATATTTGTGCTCGCCAAAAACACAGTTACAACCGCCATAACCACTACGCCGTTAACTCCCCTATTCACTCAATATTTTCAAGAGAAAAGCCTGTGACTTTGTCGGCGTATCACAGGGAGGTGGTCACCCTTGCGGTGACGTCACTCGTGGGCTACGATTGGCCGGCACCACGAGACTGACGTCACTCCGGGCTCGTTCATTGGCTGATACGTTTTATCGACATTTCCTCCCTTCGCGAACAACCAAGGACGCGGGGATGAAAAGCATAGAAACATGGCGTTTCCAACAAAGTGTCTTTTCGAAACACAAATCATCTCGTTATTTATCATCCGCGCTCACAAAAATTTTGCAACAAAAAAAATTCACATTTTTTTCATTCAAATCTTTACTTTTTTTTACTTAATTAATTGGGTACTTTTTTTAATTTTTACTTACTTTTTACGATTTTTTTAATTTTCAGACAGAATAATTTATATCTTTTAACTGCGAATTTAAACCGTATATATTCAAAATGAATTTTAAAATAAATAATTTATTATCATTCGAGCGAGAGAACATTTCTAGGTTTGCGTTTGAAAGAACAGCGATGAAAAAAAAAGTGAAGCGGGTTTTTTGCTCGGAGCTCTTACGAACGAGCTTTTTGAAAACGTGCTCGCGCGTCCCTTAAGACGTACGCCCTACAAGAACTAGAAAGCTAAGAGTTCGTAATTCAATAACTGCGCTCTTCGGCTCTCTCGCTCATTTTCTCTGTCGCTCATATACTCTACGCTTTCACCGTTTTCTGAGTTCCACTTCTTTCAGCGCTTCCTCTTGTTCTCTCAGAGAACGTATATAGCTGCGCTACCTCCATGTCACTTTTCCCTTGAGTAACAAATTTCAAAATGTTCTTTACTCCAAAAAGAAAGATATTTAGCATGTACATTTATTCGTTTCAGAAATTACAAACAAAATAATCATTGCAGAAAAAAGAAATACTACTGAGGAAAAAAACTGTATATAAAAATGTAATTCACAATTCAGCATGCGTACATTTTTCTGATTCCAAATATTGAAAATGCATTTTGAATGACAATAATATGTTTTTAATTATTTTCAATATTGTTTACCGTAAACCTTTCTCTAATTAAAAATAAAATTTTACTAAATCTTTAATTTTTAATGTCTTTTAAAACACTGTACGTGTTTGAGCTAATACGATTTTATTGACCTTATTTTCATGTGATGTTATTTTATTATGTAATAAAGTTATTTTCATGTGTTACTTCTTCAACGATAAATAATTTGAATTATGTTTTTTTTTTGAACGAATATTTTGTTCGATCTTTTTCATGAGATCTTTTTTAAAACAAGAGAAATTTAATAAAAGTGTTACTTATGCAAATTTTCACAACTTAAAAGTCACTATTTTGACGTGTACGATTGTAATTTTGAAAATGTTTGATATGAAGAAATGTTTATACGATATTTGTATCAAGCCTCACTATATCAAAAATAGTGCAATTTTTTCAGAATCAAATAATATTATTTTGAATTTTAGAGTTTTGCAATTATTTCCTAATTTAGAGTTGCGGTTTCACGAAGAAAAGAGAGAAAGAGAGAAAAAAAAATTGCATTCTGCAAATCTGTTAAAGAACACCACTATCGGAAGTCGAATCAAAGTGAAAAGGGTCAAATGAAAAGTCGGCTAACTTAATATTTGAGATAACGGGTACTCCTTTTCCCACCTAAGTGGAAGCAATTTCTTGTGCAAATTATGTTTTACCATGCTATTAATTATGATTATGTTTACTTTATTATATCGCGGGTTGTTTTCAAATTTGCCACGTGTTGTAATTTTAGTGCGAAGTTACCATATGCGACTGCATGTTTTTTTTCACAAAGATTAAAAACACTTTTATGATAACCCAAAAAATGCGGTTGAATTGTTTTTCATATACGAGAAACATACAATTTATCAATATCATTTTATCTTCTTAATCTTATGACAAAAGAAAACTTATCGAAGTTTACGTAGTTAACGAAGACAATTTTTATATTAGAATTGTATATACACCGGAGAGAAACAGATGTACGAGACAAAATAATTAGAGGTTTCCGTGAAGATTGCCCTCGGTTTTTCATGAAAACGAAAATGTGGATGCTGAGTTGATCAGAGGATGGTGTATATCTATATCTGAAAGAGGGGTGCCAGAAGACGTAGCGAAGAAAGAGGGCCCGGTTAAAGAGCCGTAGTAAGGCTGAGACGTTTCAGATCTATCTAGGGTGGAGAAAATTCAATTTAAAATGGCGGCTCAGATATAATGGCAGCCTCCGGTACGGCGTCACCCACCCCAAAGTCGTCTCAACTTTGCCGCCCTCGTGCAACTTCTTCCCCTTGCCGCTCCATATCGCCATCTCGTAGAAATAGAATGCCGTAACTAGTGTGGGAGCTTTTAAAGAGGCCGCGCCGTGGACATGGCTCCTGTTTTTTTCTTTTTCTAGAAATCCGGATATTAACTTCTTTATTTTTTTTATCTTATTCGTGTCCACTTCTGAGACGGATTTTATTATCGATGCTGACGGATAAATGAACTAATTGGCCAGACAATTTGTTTCACCATAAGAGGTGGCGAGATATCTAATCTCGTCCAGGTTTTATTCTCTTGGGATTAGACATCTATAGAAGTTTGATCAGAAGTCCATCCTAAACCTGTTCCTCTCGATTCAACCGATCAACATCTATAAATTTCGTTAATAGGCTCGTCAGGATATCTAGCTTTAGTGGTTTCAATCGATTCCATGCAAACTTAAAAAAAAATCGCAAAAATGATTTTAATCATTCATATAACATTTATTCGTTCTTTTTCCAGGCTGCGATTCGTGTTTCGGCACGTGCAATTGCATTTCACCCATTTTATATCACGGATGACGAAACCGTCACGCGCACTCAGTCGGCGGGATCGTGAAAACCGATTACCTTGGTTGAATCTGCTTAAAAAAGGCAGTCACATTTACCAAGACATTAATTTTGTTGAGGTCAGATCGCGAATTCGCGAAAAGTAGCCAGAGGTCTTTTCGACAGATCGCTTTGTGCATATCTGATAAGCGACGGCTAAAAGCAAATTGCGTTTCACTTGACATCGCCGGTTTAACCGGGTTAAGTTCAAGCGGTTCTTGGGCTTTTAGCGCAAACAACACTGCTGCATTATAAATCAAAACTCGAGCTCATCGTCGGCTATTTTAATATGTACCGGGCTTGCGAGTTTGTAAGATGCACCACGTCCAGGATGCAGCAGATTAATCACGATTAAAACACCGGTACCAATTTAGTTGACAAAAAAAATAAAAAAGAAAAAAAAGGAAGAAATCATCGCTCCTTGCAAATCAAATTATCGTGTGCAAATGTTGTAGTAGACGGAAAGAGGAATTGAATGGAACAAAAAAAAAAGAAAAAAATATGATGTATCCCCTTGCCCTGGGTGTACCCTCAGAGGCAAGGAAGAATCTTTCGATCGACATTTGCGCCTGCAATTTAATTCAGCCACCCCACATGCGACTTTGATTCAATTACTAAGATGAGTCACGATCGAAAAGATGCCTGAATCGTGGCGCGCAATCTTTAAAATACGTACACGATGCGAGAGTCGAGATAATTGTTTGAAATTCAGATAAAATTTTTTTTTATTTCCTTTATTTATTTTGCTTTTTTACTTTATTTTTTCTAATTTTGCATCAACAAGTTTCCAAACTAGATGATTTGACTCATTGAATTGATTATTTTGAATGAGAGCAGATTGTTTGAGTTTTGAGTATGTGATGTATAGCTCAACACCTGTATACGACGTGAGAGTTAATGTATCATATCAACATGTTGAATGACTTAATTGAGCCATCTCCAGAGAATAGTCGGATACAGCTGTTGCTCTTGATCGGGTATATCGAGTGTCTTAACACTAGTCAATTGTTTTTTTTTTCATTCTTTGGATACACTGAAAAAACCGTACTGTAACGATTAATATGCATGTTGTAAGAAATGCAATTCCTTATTATAAGAATCGTTATGATACAATTGTAAAGAACACAATGCATATAAAAAGTCTTTACAATATATATTTTAAGGTGAATGTCTTACGTGATTTAACGAAGTGAAAATAAATACTCTTACCAGTAACTCTTGTATTTTGAGAAATAATTTTTTTTAAATCATACAATCATACAAATAAAAATGTATGTATGATTGTAATATAGAAATTTACTTTCTCATAAATGAATCTACTAGCATAACAATAATAAAAATGTGTACATTTTATGATGGTTACGAAATTTTGGCATTTAAGTACTAATTATTGCACTTTGATAAAAATTAAAGTGATAAACCAAATTATACGCCATTATATTTATATTAAAAAATTGTATCGTTACAATATATGTTGCAAATTTACTATATGGATTTTGTTCATTACAATATGATAAAAGAACTATCCATGTTATAAAATCTTATCTCAGAGTAAGAAATTATAATTTCAATAATAATTTTATAATTTTATTTGTTTTCGACTGTTATCAAACTTGTTTAACAATGTTAAGAAACTTGGTCGAATGAATTTAACTTTTTATTACTATAAAATCGTAATATAAAATCACCATCAAGGGAAGATCTGCAAACGTTCAGAAACGATTGGTTCGTAACATCGTTTGGAAATCGAGAAAAAGGAGATGACTGCTAAAGTCAATTTTACTATCTTGAAATAGTAATTTTGACGACTAATTTTCAATAATTGTATTGACAACATTTTATAAAGTACATATTTGCAAAAAAAGCGTAATTTTAATTGTAGAAAGTCGAAAAAAAATGACTTTAAAGTTTACAAGTATGGATCAATGATCAAAATAAGAAATTAAGTTAGAAAAATATTTTGCCTCGCTTCGGGAGTTGTTTTTTAAACTATGGAAGAAGCTCGTATCCACGAAATAGTCACAGGCATCTCTTACGTTGAACATAACTGGTTCAACTGCAGTGCAGAGCCGCCAACGTTAGCTCAAGTTCATTAAGTTAATCCTTTTACGTGATAGGCTGAATTAACACGGTTCGGCACTCAGCGGAATAAATTCTAAAGTGTAGTATTTCTGTTTACTAAAAAATAGATGCAACTTGTCATGAAACACCCATCCTCAATTTACACATTGGGTCTCTCCATATTTTCTCCAACTTCACATTAATCGCACTGGAATTAAATTTGAACCGGCTCGTATAATCGAAAAAAAAATTCTCTGCTCCGATATTATCGGTGTCGGTGGATATTTTCACTCAAAAAAATATATAAAAGGAAACCACCCATCTAATTTGGCTTGGATTTTCTTATTCGTGTAATAGTTGAAAACATTCACTCACCTGAATTCTAGCTTCGTTCAATTTCGTGCTTTTCGCCAGTTCCTCTCTGCAGTATATGTCCGGGTAATGAGATTTCGCGAATGCCTGTTCCAATTCTGCGAGCTGTTCCTGCAAACAATTGAAAACCATATGTACCGTGCTTTGCACTCACACATTCGAAATGGTTTCGGCAAAATCAACAATAGAATTTCAAACACTAGCAATGCAAAATTCATTTGTCATGTAAACACTGGCGCCCAATTGACACTTTCATTTGACTTCGTCAAAATACTTTAGCGTTATTTTCTCCTTTTTTTTCGTCAACTATTCTGTTTCCATAGTCAATTGAATAACAGACGATTGTAAATGATTGTTCAATAAACATTGATCAGTCAAATTGTACATTTTGTTTTGGCAATACCAACCTGGGTAAACGTGGTTCTATGCCTCCGTCGCGCCGGCGTCGGACAACTCGCCGTGGTCGGGGTGTGTGGTAAGTGTGGACTCGATCCGCAAGGTTCCGGCTTTAATTTTTTAAAAGCTCCCTCAACTCCTGAAACAATCGATCACAAATTGAATTAAATCTGAGAATAAAGTTCGGGAAAGTCATTTCACCGGGGTGAAATCGAAGTAACAATGTTTGTCTACGTATGTTGCACGGGTTGCGACCTCAACTGATGACTGACGTCGTACAGTTGCAGGACCGAGTTGATTATCACATGTTGAAATTGAACTTTGGATGACGTGCGGATCGATTGCTTATAACTGATTACCAAATGTTTGTCAAGAAATTGCTCTGAACGGATGGGTGCAACAACCTTTGCGCTGGATTGATGTGTCCGTTTTGAGCAACAGGACTCGCCTGACGTGGTAACCGTAGCCAAGTCCCTCGCACTATGCTAACTTGGTTACGGCGTTAATGACCTAATCATGTTACATGCTGATTCAATGTTCAAGGATGAATGCTGTCCACTTTACATACCTTGCCCTGTTACCCCGGTAAACGAGAGGAAACTCGGTCAAGTTCGACAAAGAAGACGAAGAATTAACCGCGCCAACTCAGCACAATTGACTTACCAATCTTTTTCACGGTTTCATCGTCAAATTAGATCCCAGTCGATCAATCTTTTCTCTCGCTTTTCACATCTTTCTTGCAGGCTTATTAATTAAATCAATTCGTATTATAACTACCGTTGCGAAAAGTTGAGTCAGTTGAGACACACGTTTGTGATAAGATAAAATTTTGAGCCTTTCAAAATGTGAAAACTTGAACTTGTGGAAAAGGATCAACGGTTTTCTTTCTTTCTTTTTTTTTTTTTTTTGGTTCAACAAAACTAAATCTTAGTTCATTTTTAAAAACGATCAAATATTTTTATTATTTTAAATACAAAATACGCCGAAAATATATGAAATTGGATGCCCATATATAAACGGATCACTATCAATATATGGCAGTTTTTATACTAGAGTGATTATAACGCAGGCCACGTGAATCTCATAAGCAATTCAAACGCGGTTTAACAAATTTTGCTCTATATCCTTTTTTTAAAATAATATTAACTATAATTGTTTCACAATGTTACCCGGAAAAGGTGTTTTAAAAATGTTGGCCCGCGCTTTTCGAATTATCCACTTCAGTAAACATTTCGGCCCGGTCGAAATTGAATTTCCATATGCATCACAAAGTGCAAAAGTGCGCACCCTTTCTCAAACCCGACGGGATGTCCGTTTGCAAATCGGACGAACCATCTGCTTTGGAGCAATAATTAGCAGATCGAACGATTTTAACGAATCGAGGAAATAAAGAAAAGCGTCGGGCCCAGCATCTGCTGCGGATTACGCTGGCTAATTACGGACCACTTCGCAGATTAGTGTCATGTCCAGGTCTTAATCCAGTAATTTTTCAGTGCCTCGCCTCCGATGGCTAACCTCGTTGGTTCGATTTCCGAAAATCTTTATTCCAATCTTTTTCTCATCGGCGAAGGTATTTTTAGTGGCTCGTCGACGTTTTTTCCCTTTTCTCAAGAATTACGAAACGGAACCCCCGCTTTCGTAGTTCCGAGGGAGGAAATTGCGCGCGTCTTTATTATTAACGCCAAGCCAAGAGATTTATCGAAGGAAAATCCACCGAGAGGCACTTTTAATTCTTGCGAGAACTTTCAAGATTAAGTGCATTAATTTTTCTCTCATTTTTATCAGCGTCTTCGTTTGCTGCTTCTTTTTTCAACTTTTTCATTAATCTTTTTTCTTTAAATTAATCCATTATTTTATGTTTAAAAGAAATTTTTGTTTCAATAATTGTAAATTATTCGAACGTTCTATTCTAGGCGCAATTCGATTGGCTTGATGGAACGTAATATAATCCGTTTATCACCTGTTAAATTTCAATTTTGACGTTTGTCAGTGTACAAATAAAAGGGAAACTGATATGATGTCAAGATAGACAAATATGTTGGTCCATTTTATCAATTTTGGAGCACTCGAGCAGACTGAGTGGGAGCACAAAAGTGTCAGATTTGACACGATTGCAGACATTCGACACTCGCATTATTCTACCCTCGGCGTTAAGCTCTCTTAAACCCCATGAGCACATAATAATAACCCATAGAACAGGTAGTACCATATGTCTACTTCATGCCCTATTGTCAACACTCGAACTCTTAGTAATGCCAACACGTGTACTCGAGACTTAATCACCGTAAAATTCTGCTATTTCGAGAAGAGGCGATGTCCATTTTTGCAAGATATTGTGTCGACGTTGCATTTGGCTCACTTTATAGATTTTATTCTATTTATTTATCTGTTTGATGATTTGGCAAACAAATTAATTAGAATTAAACAGTAGAAATTTTTCGGTAATGTAGCAATGACAATTGACCCGCATTATGAAAGGATCACACTGTGCAATGTGAATATTTCATTTCAATGATTTCATTTTAAACGTTCTGCTGTAGTTCTTCAACCCTTCTATACTCTGCAAGGACGTTTTTCAAAATTATCTGAACCACTTTACTTGTTGAATGAACATTAATACAAATTTGATTGGGCATATAAATAATTCATTGGAAACGTTCTGAATGATATGTTATACGTAATTTTTAGAATGCGTTTGAATATTAAAATCATCTTTCTGATAAGAAAGTATCCACGTGGATTAAATCGAATCGTGTTTGAATCGAATTTATGCTTTTAGATATTATGCAAAATAACAATTTAGCTTGGTGCATGACCGAATTAAAAAATTAAATATCTAATTCCAACTGTATAATTTCAATTATACAAATTTAATTTCATGCACTATCTTTTGTAGATAAGAGATTGACATTACATAAATTATACAAAACAAAGGCCCGATCGTGTAAATAATTCATAAGTCGATGAAAAACTTTGAACGTGGATGAAACTTTTTACAACAACGCTCAAACTTTTTCGTAAACATGTTATCAAAGTGTACTCTCAACTATTTTATCGAGAAAACCAGTACAATGTCTTTAACACTTTTTTCTTTTTCAAATTTTAGATGACCCACGAGGCGTTCAGTGCTGTTACTACAACGATGCCAAAACCAATTTTAAACAGAGTGATACCTGAGTTCGATACTCATCAAAGTAAAAGAAGTAAAAATTAAAAAAAAACAATAATAACAAACGAAATCCTTGGAAAAATCGTTAAAAAAGGGGCGATTACCGACCTACTGGTGTAGAAGATGCGCCAACACTACTTCTGCCCGGTGTGGCGGCCGGCGTTGGTGGACTGGCCTCCAATCCCTGGTGCACGCCGTACAAGCCAAAGTCCTGCTCGTTGGAACTAGTACTGCTGCACTTCCTCTTCTCCTGATTGTGGTTGAGGTGAAAGCTGTCGTTCTCGACGAGACCGACCCCCAACAAGCCGAGGTTCGGCCTGAGTTCGTCCATGAGCTTGTTTTGGCTGCAATTGGCCGCGGCTGCGGAGAAGTTGAGCTGTCTACTGAAAATCGCCGGGAAGATATTGAACTGTTGGTGGTCCAAGCTGAGAGCAGTTGTGGACAGGGAGGATCCTCCAGCGACGGAAGTTCCGGCGACGGAACCGACTCCGCCACCTGGCCCGGTGCCTCCAGACAAGTCGTTAGCCAGGATGATGCCGGGGTGACCTTGGTGAGGTCTGCCGTGTTTTTGGATCGCGTCGGATGGCCCCTAGGAGGGCATCGTTCGACTATTTTGTGATCACAGTATGGAGATGAGTAGTTCAACACAACGCGCAAACCATCACTGGTAGGAAGGTAATCCGTTCATATCACTGGGAGAGTTTGAAAGAGTCACCAAAGAAACACTTTGAACGCGCAGCACAGTCCTAAACGCGGTTGGGCATGATCGACCTTAACCCCGAAGACGCGGACCAATGACCCGTAAATTTGATGACAAAGCCCATAAGAAGAGCACACGGCGATTCACAATTCAAATCGAGTTATTGTCGTCAATGCAATTAGAGACGTAAAACTAGTGGAGGGAGGACTGCGACGGAGAGGGGGTCATCCGGGTGACCTTGAAAATTCGAGATATCAAAATAATTGGCGAGAACGTAGTTAAGGCTGAGACAACCCGAGAGGACGACTAGGACGTCGTGGCGACAGAGGCACCGTTCGTCGTGAGTTCTTGTGGGATTCTGTCCGCGAAATGCAGTTAGTCGGGGGAGTGCTTTGCCATACGAAGCAACCCCCGAGCCAGGGGTGCGATCGCCCGGCCGCGCGCACCCATTGGTCGCCACGTGGCGGCGTTGCCCCAGCGACGGCCAATCGCGCGCCACCCCACGTCCCCGCAACAACATGGCGCCCGCCCAATGAAAATTCCTCCGGAAAATAGCCTGCGAGCGATTTTCTTGTGGCCTCGCTCTTTCTCTGTTGCATGCGTGTCCAGGGGCATAGGCCCGTCAAGCGATTCGTACCCCTCGCCTCTTTTTGCTCATTTTTTTCATCATCTCCGAGCAGATAGCTTTTTTAATTCTTTTTCCCCTTTTTCCTTCGTTTGATTGTAACGTACACCAGGCTTGGCCTACAAAACCGTCTCGCTTTCAAAGCTACTATGCAGATTGCTCGAGGATTTCCCGATCGCTATAGGAATCTACACGCCGGCGTGCTGTTTTGTTGTCGCGCGTTGCTCCAAAGAAAATGACCAACGAGTTTTTTTTTCCCCAAATACGTCGCATTCTAAAAGAAACATTAAATGAATTCACTATTTTTTGCAAAAAAATACCTTCCTTTTGTTACAAAATGAATTTACATGAATAAATCCATGATTTGTTTAAACCTATGACTTTTTTTCTCTGCCCTCTTTCAGTTTGGGATAACGAACAGAAAAAGTTTCGTTCATTTTTCGTACTCTTTTTTTTATTCATAATCCAAGACCTGATGTTCTACAGAGTTGGTAAAGTCTCGGTTAACGAAACGTTCATTGCGATTACTTTTTTTTTGTTAAAATCAGATTGTGTTTTGACTTTTGTGTCAGCAGATAACAAAAGAGGTAACATCGAAAACAATCGGGCGAAAAAAAAATGAATAATACACTTTTGACACTCGGAATAATGAAATGGTACCGAAACGCCTACCACACGTGCCGCCACTTTACATGTTGTAATTTGCTGTTCCGTGCGTACGCCCATATCAAAAGTAAGCCAATTCAAAACCCAAGTCACCGCACTGAAATATAAAAGGCTCTGTTTTGTTGTCCAGCGCGTTGCCTATACCAAAAATTTAAACTGCTATTTTTTGAAACACTTCTCACGATGGGTTGATGAATAGTTGGGGCAAATTTGTATCATCGTCAAAAAGTAGGAACATTTTGTAACATTTTTCTAACACTGATAAAATCTGATAAATTTCCTAGTTTAGGAAAATTTAAATTGTTTTATAAAGATGAAATTAAAATTTAAGATTAGAATAATTCAAGGACTACGAGAATGCTGTTTTAAATGGATGCCTCTAATGATTTTTTTTAGTTTTTCTTTAGCCGTATAGATGGAATTTCGTTATAAGAATTTATGACAATCTTTTTTTTACTTAGTTTACAAATAGCAGGTGATGTGAGTTGCGGATATATACTAGCACGAATTGTCCACGACAAGGAAATTTTGCTCATAAACGTCACTTTAATCCGTGCAGTATATTAGAATGTACTAATAACTACTGCCGAAGCTCTAACGCGTGGAGTAATAAGCACTGAAACACTCTAGGATCCAATAGTGATCATCGACGATCATCATTAACAATGTTAGAATTAATTCAGTTATAACTATTTCACCGCCAAAGATTTAATCAAGGATAAGAAAAATTGTCAGAAGAAAAAGGAAGAAGAAATTACTATTTTTTGCACGATTCAATTGCAGAAACAAGTTTGGATTAATCATTTTTGAAATCTGTAATGCAAGCAGCTATTTATTATTGAAAGTCAACTCAATCCACGGCACTCGATTTTTCGTAGGGTAGATCAAGTTGAGATTAGATTTTTAAGAGATCGTCGTTTCGGCAAACGATGGACCATATGCAATTTGTACCAGAAGGGGCGCTGAATTCACAGATCGCTTATCATGCGATCTACGCAAGTCGCGAAACGTGATATCATAATTTTCATTCTCTTAGTTTTAAAGAGACTGATGTTGTCGTTTCAAACAAAGCTCTGATGACCATACGAGCATGAAAATAATATAGCTAATGTCAAAATGAAAATTCGTATTTATGAATGAGAATATTTATCATAAATCATTTTACTTAAAAAAAATCTGTGGGAAAATATGTTTAATGAATTATTGTTGTTACTTTGGCGCTTGTGTGAATTATAGAGTGTAATATTCTTATGAGCGGGATTTGTCCGGCGCCCATATGGGAAGCCCGCCCACCAATTTCCCGTGCACAGAGTACGCGCGTGATGATTACGTTTATTGTATGACGAATATAAGTATCAACACAATACGTTTCTCTCTGTTCTCTTTCGCATTCGTCGTAACAACGTTCGAATTAAAAAAAATGTTGAACGTGTAAAAAAATTGTAATTGCAAAAAAACGTCCCAGACTTAATTTCCCTGAACTGCAGAGAAGTTTGTGAATAATTAAACTCTGAAATTAACAGATCGATACTGTCTTTGTTCAGTTTTCTATGTCACCGAATCATTTTTAAGTTGTGCAACATCTTTTCGGATTATTTTTGCTCGGAGATGAGTGCGGGCGCTTCGCGCACCACCTGTGCATATTTCATCATGTTAACGCGCTCTTCAGCGCTGCAAGAGTTTATTCGTGGCTAGTGTGACAGATTTCAACCACGCCTTGCCTATATAAAGTCCCCTCTTGATTCACATTTTCGCCCTCCATGCATAGCTCCAGCATTTGTCAGCTTTGATCTACGTTCATTTTCTTTGAGGGTACAACTGACTATCAACTTGAGCACTTTGTCTAGACCGGAAAAATGACCATGCATTTAGTCTAACATAGAATAATCTATTTAGCTCTCTTTTTTTAGCATGCATTTTTGTAATTTTAACAACTCGTTTGCGTATCAAATTAATCTCATTAACAATTCATTAAAAATTCATGGACGGACTTAATTGAGTTGAACAAAAAAAAAAGTTTAATTCAGAAAGTTTAATTTAAAAAGTTGCTGTGAGAAAAAAACGTCCTAGAAAGATGACGGGGATGATTATAAGAGAAGTACAAAATGCGTATTGTGCTCTTGAGCGTGCCAATAAAACTTGCCAGCTTTTGAACGTTATGAGCGGCATTGTTAATGAAATAAAATTGCGCCGACTCGCGGCACATCCGGTGTAGGTGTAACTCGAATTCGAGCCCCGAAATTAGCCTATTCAGACAGGGGACAATATTTTGACGTGGTTTTATCGTCGACGCGTGCACGCACGTTGCCAATCTCGCACGTGCCAATCGCGCGCCCAAATAAAACGTCCCAAATTGCGCCGAAATAATCATAGCTTACAGGTATAATCCGCACTTCTTTATGTCTTCAATTCGCTCATTCACCAAACAATCATTTACCAGTCCTTTCATGAAGGCAAACGCAAAACCCAGCGGGTGGCGAACTTATCATTGACACGTACTACTTAATTTTCAAAAACTCTCAAGACATTTTTATAGTTCTAGACCGTTTCAACCATATATATCCCGCTTTTAAACTAAATCGAGAGTAAAACAGACGGAAATTTGATTAGCGATTAACGTGAATTCCCTTTATTTTAACTGGAACATTATAGGAGAACTTTCTTTTTATTTCGTCTGTCGTTTTGGTACCGCTGTACGCATTTTTCGTTCTTTTTATCTCGTCCTCTTTACGCTTCTTTTTTTTTTATTTTTCATTCTTTATGAACCTTCGTAGTTTCTTTCTCTTGCTCTTATCATGGGCACTTTTTGCCTCTCTCGTGTGTTTCGAGGAAAGCCCTCACGACGGCGGAAGCGTCACGTACTGCTCTGAAACAAAAACGTAGCGACGTCAAATGCGATTACGAAAGCTGCGAGCGCTCCAGAACGCGGATGCTGTGCCGGGTCGGATGGAGCAGGGACGTAGAGGAGCTTCGCAGAGCCCGAGGGGTCGCCGAAGAGGCAGGTGGGAGCCAGAGGTAAAGCGATGCAGGGGTTGCAGAGCCGGATTGTACGCGCGAACAAAGTCAGGAGACAGCGTGAGCGTGAACAAAGATGCCCAACCAATAAAGAGCGAGAAAGAACGCAGACCGACGTTACATGTACGTGTATGTGAGAGATGTACGCCGAAGTGTATACGAAAAATCGATCATCTCATTCGACACCATGGACCACCTATGATTCCCGGGATCTCGTCTATTGATGACGAATATAAGGATCGAGTCTTCCACATAATTTCAATGGAAAAAATTTGTCTTGTTTTTTTTTTCAAACCTTTTGTACTTTTTCTTTTTTTTTTATTTTTATTTATAGAGTTGAATTTTCATCTGTTTGTTTTGTAACTTTTGGTTTAAGATGGGTCTACAAAAAACCGTCATCGTTTTAAACTGTGCGCTGTACATTAATGAGAAATGTTGTTTCAAAATTTAGAACCTAAATCCAGTTTAAAGATCAAAGCGCTCAGACCAAAAAGCTCTTTTTGATTTTTAAATTATTGATGGTTCTTAGAATACAGGTTGAATAAAAAAAACATTATTTACATAAATTTGTACGTAACATTTTAACACTCCATTTAGTCCATTTTTGAGAGCCACTTTGTTCGTCCTGTTGGAAATTCAGAATATTTTGTAGCTATGAGTTAAGAAGAATTTCCTGTCTGGAGTAAGATGAAAGTTTTTGTATCTTTTTAATAGCTCTGCGTCCCATTTTCACTCAAATCATATATTATAGTAAAATAACAATGCATTATATTTTCATAAATAAATAGACTGAATATGACTTTATAAAACAAAGAAAATTGAATGCAGTAATTGATTTCATTTCGTTCGAATATATGGATGTAAAGTATACGTTACAAAAGAAAGCGAGAAAACCATATAGCGAGCTAAAAATGTAGATTTTACGAGTCAGAACAATAGATATGGAAAACGATAACAGTTCCATTTTCGTGACATAAACCTGACCCGAAGTTCACATGAGACAAAAATATAAAATACTTTTGAAACAACTGTGAGAGATGCTGAATTCGAATACCATTATATTCACATTACACGATCTTCATCGTCATGCGGAATTCTAACAAAAATCTAGAGCCACGTTGTAAAAAGAAGCGGGACGGATAAAAAATCGTTTTCCAGTGATGAATAAAGAAAGGGGCGAATTTCGTTTACACAAAGTGAATCTCGCCCAATGAGCAAAACCTCATTTGTACGTTGAAACGAAGCAGACGAAGATTTTCATCGCTGGGCTGAAAAATAAGAGTTAGTTAATGTGACGATACCCTTTAGCATTAACGTTGCGACATCGAAAACGAAGACTGACGATGGCCGCTAAACCTCCATTAAAAAGTTGTTAAACGCAGCCTGACGGAAGCCCGCGGCAAATTGGAACCCCATCATAAGACCTTGTCTTGCTCCACGCTAATACACGTCTACACGCGTAGCTGTTAAATATACAAATATATACCGGGAAATAAGATTTAGATTACTTCGCCGAATCATTTCCCGCCAACATTAAATGACAAAACTTCTTCTTCGTTGTTTTTAATTACCAACGCTAATTGAGTGGAAAACAAATCAAAATTTCATCAACATTTCACAAACACAAATGTCAAGGTACAAAGTGTAATAATAATCAAGTTTGATTAGCTGTTATCTTTCTTATTTTGTTTTTAATTTATATTGTGAATTGAAATTTTAGGTGGACGAGAGAAAGAAACTGAATTGCCAGTTGGAGAACTTGAGCGAATAAAAATAAAATGTACAGTGAAATGCTCAGGAAGCCGGAGAGCTCGCGAGGTGTAAGATAAAAGTGAGCGGGATAACTGTATACGATGGAGCCACTGCAAATGTACGGCTTTGTCATAAAGCTCGGTTAGAAGTGAATTAAGACAGCCGATAAATTGGAAAAATATTTCAAAGATAGAAGTTCTCTCTATTGGTAACGTCATTTTTGTATGCCCTTGAGTAGTTCTTTGTCAAATAACTTTTCAAATAATACATTTTTGATGATTCCAATCAAAAGTGGTCGGATGAATTGTCCAAATTTTATTGTTTCATCATCAATTATTTATTATTCAGTTGTAAAACTTTATTGTTCAGTTTTGAACACGATAATTTAATTCAGATAAAAGAAGGGTTAATTTATCCAGGCTGGTGTAAAGATTGAGGGAAGTTAAGGTCCATTGCGGAAGGGGTTCCAAAGTAAGTCTGCAAACCGCAGCGGCATGTCCAATTCTTTTTGCCGTAGAAACTTCGTGTTCTTGCGAGGGTCAGCTTTCAGGTTAACGCGGTTAAGAAAATATTTTTAAAATCATTTTGCACTTAGTTTGCTGGCAAAAGGCTTGGTTTACCGAAGAAAGGGTTGCTAAATATATGCAATTTCTATACGACAAGTAAAACGTATTAGAATTAAAATCTGATCTTTCAGTTTACAGCAAATCAAAAAAAAAATATTTTTTAAAATATTGTTCCAAGTAAATTATTTATCTTTCCATACCAAGTGCTTAAAATAACAATAAAAGAAAAATAAACGTGAAAATGAAGGGGGAGGGGAGAAGCTGAAGACTAAACGACCGAAAAACAGCAACTGAAAAATTGCATAAAAACATAATTCCGCTTGAATGTTTGACAAAATTTTGCTAATCACTGGAATGTCCATTAACATGCGGCAAAGGACCGGAGTATTCGGAGCTTATTGAAAGGTAGAGAGGGCTCGGGGTACAGAAGGGAAGTCGCGTTCAACCATCCGGAAGCTATGAATATATTATTTGGCGGGCAGTTTCAGTAGACTCCGATCGGATGGAACATCGATCACGGTTGGCGCATCCCTTTGGGCAATTTTCATGCGTCAGAATGCGACACCACACGCGACTGAGAATCCAAACTCGAAAAAAAATTCCCCTGCTATTCTGCCATCCGAAAATACAACCAACGTCCAATCTATTTTTCAATTTTTTCCGCGTTAATTTCTTTTTTTCTCCGACGCCGTCGCAAAATTCATTTGCAAGACAAAAAACTGCAAGGGTTATTTTTTTACTTTTATTATTATTCTTTGTTTTCCCCCAAAACCCAATTTTTGTCCCTGCGCGAATGTGAATTGTTTTAATTAAGTTGTGAATCGATTTGCAGATAAATGGGATTGAAATAAAGTTGTTTTTTTATGAGAACAGGGCTTGTGTGAGCTTTTTTGCGTGCACCGGCTTTTCGTTTTTGTTCTGCGTGAAATAAGAAAGGAGGACATGATTTGGATGCATGGGAATTTGCCTTTGAAAATTCGAGGATGATCCGCGTGCAGTAGGCGGGCCCGAACTTTTGAACGCCAACACAGAGAACTGATGGGTCTCTCTAGTTGCCATGGCGACCAGCGTAGCCTAAAGCTATGCTTTTATTGATTCCAAGCCGCAAACAATGTACAGGAGTGGATGTTTCGCTCTGTCATATCTCTCTATCCAACTCTGCATAGTGAGATATTAACGCATACCGAAATGCTCATAGATATATCAACGCTTTTGGTCACGTGAGTCTACTGCCGATGCACTGCAAATCCTTAGGCTGCACTTTGCTCTGGACTCGACAATCTCGATCCTAAATGTCACTTTAAATAAAATCAATGCGATAAAACTTTTAGTTAAATAATCCAGTACAGAACAAATTAATTTTTTGAAAAGTCTCTTTGAACGTCTTAAGATATCTATGTTACCTTTTTAATAAGCTATTTATTAAAAACAGGTGATTTTTTAATACCAGACGTTTCGCGCGCCTGCTATTTATTTTATTATCAAAAGGTTAAATCAACGAACTGTTATATTATTAATTCCAACAATTTCAATTTCTACCCGTCAACCAAAATCAGAAAATGAAAAACCGAGGACAAATTACTAACTTTTTTTTTAATGGATGGATGGATGGATAGATGGACCAACTAGATGACTTTTCAAAAGTTATTTGAATTCGATTCCGTCATAATTTTAATTTGCATACAAAATATAATTAGCAAAATGAAACGTTGAAATAAAGTAAGATGGAAATTTCAAATTTTCTCTGCAGCTCAAAGTAGAATAGCAATAAAAAATACACTTGTCCGTTGAAATTGATACGTATGAAAAATAGACTCGGACAGATGAACGTTTTTAAAATGTTTCTAACTGAGTTGTTGAGAAGAAAATTGCGCCTCTTTTTCAACCTTATTTAATTCATAATTCATATAAGGATAGAAAACACTAATATGAAAATTTCGAAAAGTTGAAAATGAAGAATGAAATAGAATTCAAGAATGAATTAGTAATTATCCATTCAGTTATCCAAAACAAAGGTGATGGCTCTCGCGCTAGATCTAATTCGTGACGGAATGCCCCCTCGACGCAAATCTTAGATTGCATTACATTAAATCCATACTTGACCGATCTTCGCGATAATCGAATAATTGTTAAATTGATTCTGAATGTTTGATACCGTTTGATCAACTTTTTTGAAAATCACTTTTTACAATATTTCATTATTTTTAATTGATTAATTAATCGAATTTTGAATATTTTATAATTCGACTGATAAGTAATTAAGACATTGATAAAAAAATTTCTGAATGAGAATGCTTCATGCGGTGCAAATGGATAATGTTTTTGCAATCTTTTTAATTCTAGATAACAAAATACTGTGTCACTTAATGACTCTATTCGAAATTCATGCTACCATTAGATGGTACAGCGTTGTCTGCCGGATATCGGATTAAACGATGCACCCGATTAGGTGCGAGCACAGAATGATTGTTCACAGTATAATGAATACATTGTTATTTTTCATCTCACATCGTATTTACGTAACCCAATAGCCACTCTGGCACCATTGCTACTTATTATTTACAAATTAAAAAAATGATATGATAAATTGAAAAATATAATAATAATTAAAAAAAGATAAAAATACAAAACAATGCAATGATTTCAAAAGTGACATTGAATTAATTCGTTCATTTTCACTAAGCTGCTATGCAATTTCGAATTTCAGTGAAAACAATTTTTTTTTTTTCATAACGTCGTTCTTAATATTTTTTTTTTTGTCAAAATTGTGTTTAGCAATTAAAACAAAACCAATTATTTTTTTGAGTAGAATAATTTCAATGACATAAACTGTACTCTCAACCTGATTTCATTACTAATATAAACATTTTTTTTTCATTTGCTCATCAACAAATTGCATAATAAAAGCCGCCGAACGTGGCAGAAATAATGCAAGCGGTTACGCTTTATTTCCGGATCCGATAAATTCTCATGCATATACGAGACACGAAATCAGACTCATTTTTCGGAGCAACTCGCTTATTACGCAAACTCAAAGAAAAACGTCGATAAACTGTCTCTTTCTCATGTGGCGGCTGAACACTGTTATATAGCAGCCGGTAAACAAACCAGCCAGATCAGCGTCTGTTGCTATGAGGTAAGTCTTGTCTGCACTTGAATTTTTTTTTATAAAAACGTCAGAAAAAAAATCTTGAATTTTGTTCAATTCATTTGACAGCGATTCCAGCGACGAGTGATCTTGCATCTGCATGGGGTTGGCTTGGGCGAACATAACCTGATTTCAAACAGGGTTGAAACGATACCCTCTTTGATCAGAGGAGAGAGATAGTCACGGATCCAGACCCGCAGGAAAAATCAAAGTATATTACCATTTATTATTCGATTATAAATCTATTCAATCAAATTGTTTTTCAATTCTCAGTCGGACAAGGAAACGGAGTGACCTTGAAAAAAAGATGTTAATAATTTAAATTTAAAAAGGCGAAAATCACGGAAAAGCGTTTTAACGAATGACAAGTCGGCTAATTATAAAAACCAGCAAGGCAATTTCTCGGCACAAAAAATAGCCGGAAAAAAATCATGCTCAATTAATTTGACCCTGGACTATCAGAGGAGTACAGTGGCAGTCAAAGCGGCGTTCAGTCGCGTCACCTAATTACATGTCAAATACGATTAAACCAACATTATCTTATCTGCGGTATTGATAAAGAGAGAAAAAAAAAGTCTAAGCCGGTAGTATATGAAAAGGCGACGCGATTGTTTGATTATAAACAAAACGCGAAGCAAAGTTGGTGTGTGCAATTGCGGGGCGGCAAGAGAAAAAGAGAGCAGGTCCATGGATTTCTGTAAAACGACACAGGTACATATGGGCCGCAGTGAAAGAGCCAAATGATATAAATAATTTATAGATTTCGACACCCGTCGGCGAACTTGTGTGTTGCGAATAGGGTGAACACCCATGGGGGGTCCACTTGCAGCAAAAACCCCTCGGGGCCCCCTCAACATATGCATTTTTCTGCGACCCCTACTAAGCCTATAAAATTGATTCCTAAGTACCCTCAATGCTTCATGCACTCGCGTCGCTTTTAACGCCTACGCTTTGCCCCCCGATCGGAACAAGCCACTCTTATTTTTCCATTCCGATTTTTACCAGCTATTACATGTTCATTTTCGTTTCTTTCATCTTTCTCAAAACCAAAATCAAAGAAATCGCAAAGTCACACGCGGCTGTCTCATTTTTTTTTCTCATCCCATCAAAAAGGTGAAAAATTCAAGGTCAACAGGATACGATCAAATTGGGTTGAACATTTTTGCAAGTTTGTTTTTCGCATACAAATTGGCTTTGAATGTTCTTTTGTTTTTGGTTTTTTAAGTGCAAAAGGGTAATAAAGTTAAGGTTTTGGATTGTTATTCACGGTTGAAATAAAAAGTGGTTACAAATTGTAAAGAACTCTACTACCCTTGGTTCGATCTAAATCAATGGACTTGTGGGTAATCGCATAATAATTACCAGGACCCCCCCTACCGTCCATCTGTTGTCGATCGGGAATAGCGGTCCCCTGCGAGACTGCAACACCACGGTGTCGATCTGACCATCGAATACATCGCAGCAGGTCCTATTGTAATTGTGCACTATTACATTCGAACAAACGAGAAATGCCAGTGGCGCACTGCACAGAATCCTTTTTCCAATTTCATCCTTCCGTGCGTGATTGACAAAAGGACTTGAAGCCACAGGAAATCCATGATTTTTAACAAAGATGGACGGCAAATTCATTTGACAACTATCATAGCTAGCTGTCGGTAATTTCGTTGTCCTGCTGGTTTTTTTCTGAAAAAAAATGAAAAATTAGAAGATTCGTTTATATTTATGAATGAAATTTTATTTTATCATTTTTGTTTTGTTTCAGATGTTGCTCATTTTGTTGGGATTCTTGGGTACTCCGATCCTGAGCGAAGGATTCCGAGGACCACATCATCCAAACAGTCATGTCTCACACAAACATGCTCAACCTCAGAAAGAAACATCTTTCACTCACAACACAGAAATAATTCATGATCTTGAGTGAGTCATTTGTTTGTTTCTTAATATTGAACGCCGAACTTTTTTTAAATGCTTTTATTTAACTTCACATTGTCATCAAATTTTTTTAATGATGTAACATTTTATCAAATGATTAATTTGCATTTAAGACACTTAAAAGAAGACATCGGTTCCCTGGCTGATAAAATTGATCTGTCCAATATGGAGTCGGACCAGCTCGACTTCTTCTACTTCCAGTAAGGGGTTTTGAAAATATTTAACATCTACAGCTGTCATTTAAATTTGTTTAGAAGCTTGATAGTTTTGTTCATTTGTATATCAATCATGCAGGGTTCATGACAGTGATAACAATTCAAAACTCGACGGGTTGGAGATGCTGCAGGCACTGCACCACATCTTTGACGAAGAAGAAAAGGACCACGAAGTAGGACTGAAGCACGATTCCGAAGAGACGGAAGAAGAAAGATTGGAATATATGACTGGTAATTACACTTCATCATCAGTTTCATTCATTAAAACATTCATTTGAAAAAAAAAATAACTTATACACATAAGTATGTCTAATTTTTTGAATTCATTCTTTTAGAAATTATTGACACAGCTTTGAGAGAACATGATCTCAACAACGACGGCTATTTGGCATATACGGAATTCAAAATGAGTCGCAACCAAGGACTTTTGTAAAAAAAAAAAAGAAAACCAAAACCAATCATGAGAGATACCAAATCGATAAATTGTTAATATAATTAATTAATCGTTAACATTTATTTATTTATGTGTGCCAAGGTGAAGAGTACCTACTCCTCTGATAATAATTCGGGGATACGAATCAGTCTCCAGCGGTTTGGTGTGAAATTTTATTGAATGAAATCGAAATTGTGTTTGAAAATGTATTTATTTAATTATTTTGTTTGTATATATTCAATAATGACAGCTCACGATGTTATTTTGTGACAACAATATGTGTACGAGTGCGTCATTTTTTACTATTTGTATTGGTATAACAATGTTTGTACTCATTTTGTCTGTTACAAAAGATATGTAAATAAAAATACTTTGTCAACAATTTGTTAGCTTTTTATTATTTATAACTAGTTCACTACTTGAATAGCCTATATGCTTCGTCTGTTATTTATCACGTCGGTTTTTTTATGAAAAATAATTAATAGAAAATTAATATATTGTTCGCTAAAAACAATTGCTGTTTAAAAAACATCATTCCGTTTGTTCGTAAGAGTGCTAAATCATGACAATCAAACAAATAAAAAACAAAAATAATTTCCTTTTTAAATATTAGTAGTCTTATTTTTTAAATGTACCTACAATCGGTAATGATGGTATCCATTATAAATACAGTCGAAGAAGCGCTAACCTTAGATTGCTGACACGCACGCTTCTGGATCAGGTAAATTTTGCTAATCCTACAAAATTTAGATTCGTATTTATCAATTCACTAAAATCTTTATCTTCATGATAGCGCTGCATTTCTTTTTGTTCAATTTCTACTATCTTTAACTTGTCAAGTTACTATTATTATAAAATCTTATTGCTATTTCGTAATGATTCTAAAGCACCGTATGATTCTTAAAATGACAATTGAAATGTAAAAATATGGTTCATTCAATAACTATGATCACTATTTTATTTACAGTGCAGATTAAAAATGCCTGAACAGGATATGGAAAACTTATCTATAGGTAAGTTTGAATTATTCATACCTGCATGATGCAATTGACAAGTAATTTCTATAATCAAAAACATAAACATACAAATTATACAATATCAAAAAAAAAATTGTTCAATAAGAATGAAATTCGTATAATATATTGATTAATAATTCTATTATAATATAATCAATTCCATTTAGGCGAACCTATTTATACGTCAGAAAAAAATGGCAACGACGAGCACGGAAACGGTACGGAGGAAAAGCCATTTAAAACGATTCTTCAAGCCATGCGACATGCTGGAAAGGAACCTTTCCCACAAATCTACCAGGATTCACAAAAGGAGGGCCAAAAGTACGAGCTGGCAGCCAAATCGCAGCTGAAAAAAATTCAAAAACTGTGGGTTAGAGAGAAGTACAAGAACGAGGAAAAAGAAAAGAAGCTGAAGGAGGATGAAGAAAAACGAACAAAAAATTTGGAGGATGCAAAGGCCATCGTAATCGAAGAAGATAAAAGTTTGCCGGTCGCTGTTAGAGTTAAAATCAGTCAAATGAAAGAATATAGGGATAAAAGAATCAAGGTCACTGGGTGGGTTCATAGGTTGAGAAAACAAGGTAAATCTTCGTACAATGCTCATACAAGATTTAATGAAATGAAAATGAAACCCAAATTTCAATGACCTTTTATTTTATCTAGGAAAGGCTATGATTTTCATTACACTGAGAGATGGTTCTGGATTTTTGCAATGCATTCTCAACGACAAACTTTGTCTTACCTACGAAGCTCTTACTTTGAGCACAGAGGCAGCAGTTGAACTTTACGGGACTCTGAAACTTTTGCCAGAAGGAAAAACTGTAAGTTAAAGAAAAATATATAACAATTGTGATCATAATAAATGTAGTATAATTTATCTTTATTTTAATGATTTCAGGCTCCTGGAGGACATGAGCTTCTTGTTGATTATTGGAAACTAATTGGCCCATCTCCTGCAGGTGGTGCTGACAACATTTTGAACGAAGAAGCTCATCCTGATGTTCAGCTTGATAACAGACATATCATGATTCGCGGTGAAAATGTAAATTAATTTGTGCATAATCAATACTTAGTAGGTTATAATTTTTTTTATATTTGATTCTATTTTGTATTTCAGACTTCTCGTATACTCATCATGAGATCCGTTCTACTGTACGCCTTTAGAGATCATTTTCGTGATAGAGGATACTGTGAGGTAACTCCACCCACGTTGGTGCAAACTCAGGTTGAAGGCGGCTCTACATTGTTCAAACTGAATTATTTTGGGTAAAGATAAATTGTTTGACTTGGAGATATTAATAAAAAAACATTACAATTCTTTTAATTACAAAAAAAATAACAAAATTGTTTGTTTTAGAGAGGAGGCTTATCTAACGCAAAGTTCTCAGTTGTATCTTGAAACATGCATACCAGCAATGGGAGACGTTTACTGCATTGCGCAGTCTTATCGAGCTGAACAATCTAGAACACGAAGACATTTGGCAGAGTAATGAGATGGACATTTATTTGAACAATATTTCTTTTTTGTATCATTATATAATCTTGAGATTGATTTGAATGATATGCTTCGTCTAGGTACTCTCATGTTGAAGCTGAATGTCCTTTCATTACTTTTGACGATCTGTTGGACAAACTGGAAGATTTGATATGCGATGTTGTCGACCGAGTTTTGGAATCGCCGATGGGATACTTGGTTCAGGAGCTGAACCCGAACTTCAAAAAACCCACTAGACCGTTCAAAAGAATGAACTACAGCGAAGCCATTGAGTTCTTAAAAGCCAACAATATTACCAAAGATGACGGCTCATTTTACGAATTCGGAGAGGTAAAGATGATCAGATTTTAATAACAACAAAAATTATTTTGATCATTGAGTAATTTTGGGAAATTTATGTATGAATTAATATTTTAGGATATTCCCGAGATGCCGGAACGAAAAATGACGGACTTGATAAACGAGCCCATCATGCTATGCCGATTCCCTGCAGAGATCAAATCATTTTACATGCAGCGGTGTCCTGAAGACAAACGTCTTACTGAGTCGGTTGACGTGTTGATGCCCAACGTTGGCGAAATAGTCGGAGGATCGATGCGTATCTGGGATTACGATGAAATGATGGAAGCTTACAAAAAAGCCGACATTGACCCTAAGCCGTACTATTGGTACACCGATCAGGTAATGAGTAAAACGTACATGATTTGAACATTGAATATGATCAATGTAATTGACGATGAACTATCATTTTCAGCGTAAATATGGATCGTGCCCGCATGGAGGATATGGTTTGGGACTGGAACGATTTTTGTGTTGGTTGTTGAACAGATACCACATCCGCGAAGTCTGCTTGTACCCTCGATTCTTAGAACGTTGCAAACCTTAATTATCAACTGTTTATAATAATGCCCATCATACGCATTTACTATTAATATTACTTGCTTTATCCAACATGTGGATCATGGCTAATTTTATAATCTCTCAAATAAACAAAATAAAATAACAATTGTTCTTGAACACTACTTTTTCTTGAAACACTATCTGCCAATCCTTCTTAGAGAGGTGTGAGAAAGAACGAACCAAGTAATTCGTAAGAAGAATTGAAAATATTTATTTTGTAAAAAAAAAGGTTTCAGCTTATCAATGAAAATACTCTTAATTATCGTCCGCGGGACGCGCAGCGGTATCCCGCGCATGTGTGTTTCACAGTTGTGTAAGTGTTAAAATAAATAAAGAGTCGTTATTGCACGGTGGTGTAGAAGCGGAATAACACGACATCCATCGGACAAGTTTTGGTGTGATCAATCCCACGATTTCTTTCTCTCCTCGGGCTCAAGGATCCTCCAATTGGGCGAACTCTTCTCCGCTGAGAGCCAGTTGAAGTCGTCGATACAGTTCCAGTTGTTGACCTTGGGGTCAAGACCGGCGAGGTTGAAGTGGCTCGCCTGGTCCTCGTAGGTCCAGTTGTATGGAGCAACGTGGATCTCCGTGCAGTCTTCAATGATGGCCCTGCTTGTGACATGAAGGTAGACGGTGCAGCGCGTGGACGAGTGCAGTCGCAGCTGCTGACAGGCAAACGCGAACGAGCAGTCAATGCAGTCGTGCACAAACACCGACGATGTGACCGGGCCAACGAGCACCGTACACTCGGTCAGATTGATCATGTGCAGGGTGCTCGGCGTGCCGAAAATGCGCACCGTACAACGGTTCAAGTTACACAGCAAGATATCGTTCCTATTGACATTCTCCGCGTCGAGCCTGAGCTGCTCGTCGCTCTTGTCCTGCAGTACGCACGAACTGTCACCGTACTTGCTCGACAACTTGTTATTTTGTTTCGTCGCACCGTTCACAATACTCTCCGAGATCGTCAAGTCTTTGAGGCCGTCAGCCACGTCCTTCGAGGACATTTCCAGGGAGGGCTTTTTCACGAGCGGCCGGTTCTTGAAACCAAACTTTTTCTTCGGAAGCAGACTCGCCTCTAACGCTAAGGCTTCGTTTTCCAGGATCTGCAGGCTCTCCTGTGCTTTCCGAATATCGTACACCTTGAGAAACATCTTTGACTGCGACAAGTACGTCTTCAGGGTCTGAATATCCTTGAGTGCCTTGTCAAAAATCCTTGGTAAGGACGACTGCGGCGCTTTGGGTGCCGTATCAAGCAGCTCCTTGATTTTCTTACCGGACGAATAGAAGGTGTCTTTGAAGAAGGAGGATTGTTCAGACTCGACTGTGAGCTGCTGTCTCTCCTCGCGACGCTTTTCTATTATGTCCTTACGATCGCGATCCCTCTTTGTCATTCGCTCGCTGAACGAACTTTCTACCGCGGGATAGGGATCCATATTTTCAGACACTGATTTGAGCTGGGACTCCATTGGGTTCATCTGCAATTGAAGCATAATCAAATATTCATGATGTTCAAAACTTGAGCTAATGTTTATTTCAGTTCGGATGATTCACATTCAAAGACAATTTATGATTATGATAATGTTTCTTAATTCATAAATAATAATAATCATTCGTCTGATAAATGAAGGTTGACATGAAGGAAATAAAACAACATTGTTTTTACCTAATTATTTTGAATTTTAAAAAAGTTGATTTATCTGCTACGTCTGCCGTACTATGAGAATCAATAACTGATTCCATGGGGAAGATTGACGAGCCATTAAGGCAATTTTCCTTGCATCTGCCAATCGCTGAGATCCATGGTTCTTGTGTCAAGATTGTCCATTTTTTCTCCCATTTTGTAATAACCATTTAAAACACTTGGGAAATTTTGGTGCATATAAAATCGAAAATCTGAAATAAATAAAACGAATCACTTGAGTTTACATCACAAACGCAAACAAATGTTAATGAGAATAAAGGCGAACGGTGCAATTGGAAACGTCCTCACGGTCACGCATTAGCGGGAATGAGAACACCGATTTTTTGTACGAAAAAGTCATTTGTGTCTCGGACTTTGATTTTCAATCGAAACTAACCAAAAAGTAACGGCTTCACCGTAATCCCAGCGCCATTAGGACAGCGATTTTTGATAAAAAAAAAGAAAACAAGAATTTTGTGTTTCGCACAAATGTAACCTCAAATTTTGACTGACGTTTCGAATTTGAAATGAACGAATGATGATAACGCACCTTGAGAAGTGTTCATGCGTTTCCAAACATAGTAAGAGCCGAGAAACCCTACGAATTCTAAAGCAAAACACAAACGCAATATCCGGGATTTCGGATTGATAATCATAATAGACTACCTTACGTCGAGATTTCCTAAAATGGTTATCGTCCGGACACCGAATCAGCGGCGTATGACAAAATCTCTTGCAATTCGTACGAAAAAAAGCAAGTCAAAGAAAAAACTCGGCCCACACCTGATTCACCAAAGAGGCTTGGCGTACCGAAACGCAGTGTGCCACCGTTGCTCGCAAATCCTCGGTGAACTGCGGTTCAAGGTCGAAAAGGTATTGAATAACTGCAACTTTTGCTGGAATGTTAGGTTAATATTGTTTTTTTACACGTCGCCTCTTTTTTAAATGATGAAATGAACGTGCAAGAACGGAAAATTAATTTTTTGGATTTTCTTTATCTTTGTTTGCTGTCGTTTTTGTAAGTGAGTGAGATATACTTTCTGAAAGGATTAAAATATTTAGAAATCTCACCGATAGAGGCGTTGCGGTAGAATCATTGATTTTGCATATGAAAATCGAATTGCACAATGTATAAACCAGCTAACATTAATTATTTTCAGTTATAATAAATCAATTTGAAATGTCCATTATGATAAATAATCATTGATTTTGTCTTCAAATCAAATCTTTGATTCAAAGATAATTTCGAAACTCTTGCGAAAAATAATATCTAAAGAAATTGAAATTTCATTTCTATAATATGTTCTAATCAATTTTCTATATTTCAAATTAAGAATATGTAAATTTTTTAAACAAATTTTCAAAACAACAATTTTGTTTACAATAAGATTAAAAAAATTATCAGAACAGTACAGATATCATATTGGATATTTTTAAATATTAATATAATATTTAACGGGTTGTGTAACATTGACGTAATCTTTCTTAATTAATCAGATTATAAACCCAACTGATGGCAAAAATGGTCAACTCGTGTCGGCATAAATCGACTGATTTCTTCGTTTAAATTTTTTTGTACTCGGCATGCATTCAGTCGCTTCTTTTTGCTGCACTTGTTCCTTTTCTGAAACAAGACCAAACAATCAACAAGAAATTAAATTGCAAATTCTGAATGAAAATTAACAATTTTACTCACTAGTTTGTTGTAGTAACTTTTCTTTAGTATTTTCTTTTGACACCTCCTCCTCGTCACTTTTTCCCTCAATCATGGTCGCCTCTACTTCGTCAATCTTTGCAGCATTGCTAACAGCAGGCAATTTGAGCGGGACCAAATTAGTTTTAAACTCTAAAGGTTGTTCTACATTCACCTTGTCAATGACAACCGGCAAACAATCCGATTCACTGGAATCCAAAACGTTATCTGAAACGAACGAGCGCTCAAATGAGCTGTCAGAGTTGAGATTGCACTCATCGACGGGACTGCTTTTTTCTTCCACGTCTTTCGGCGCCGGGTCCATGATCTTTAGCAAGGCAAGGGGATCATCGATGCCCAAGGTCTTGCAAAATTGCGTTGTCTGCTCATTGATTGTCAAACTCGGTCTTTCCATTTTGCCCTGATTGTTCGGATTAAAAACCTCCGCACTTTGAGAAAAATTTTGAGGAATTTTGAGGTCGTGATTGAATTTCTTCATGATAATATCCTTGTCCTCGGGAATGTGGAC
>JAPYZS010000250.1:0-84879 GCA_030522925.1 Trissolcus japonicus | reverse complement strand
CAGATTTAATAATTTTTATATTTTTACAATGTATATACATCATGTCTATATAAATGAATATATAAAAAATATAAAATATATCATCTGTCTATATATTAGACTATATTTTCGTCCGTGAGGGTGGGCTCATTGTTGCCCCGTTGACAAATTATATCTTGATATCTGCATCGACCGTCCCGGCTAAAGTGTTCAACCTGAGTCTTGCAGAATAACTCAAAACCTTGATCAGAAAGTGATTACAAATTCTTGTCGACCAGTTCATTACTTTGCGCTGTCGTGTAACAATGACCGAATCTGGTTTCAGACAACTTTTTTCATCATGGATCATTACTTTGCAAAAATATAGAATACGATCATCGCCTATTAAGTTTACAAATTAAAATTACACTGAAGTAGCTTTAGATGATAATGTTATGCAATATTGTTGTTTGAAATTGAATTTACATCTTTTTGTATTTATAACTGGTTACTTTTTTTTCATTGTAGGCACATTGTCGTAAAAAAACATAAAAAAGAAAAGAAAACTTAAATAGTGTTTACCTTTGCAATCGTCAGTCGTGTGAACTGGAAGATGAAATCGAAGACTTTTATATATTTGCATCGGGATATCAAGACTGGGCCGGATCCAACGACTCGGTTCTAAATTATCTTCTCGATAGGGGGTCACCGTGTCTCATCCATAACTTTTTGCAGACATATACTTGTATGCAATCGAACGTGTCCGTGACGTTTGTCCTCTAATCCCGTCGACCAATATTTTGTTTGTTTCATAGCTCCTGTACCACCTAAAATGCAATATTGATTCAGTGAAAGAAGAACTGGGAATCATCAATTATCTACCAATAATTCCAACAGCGGACCGCAAACGCAACAATTTAGACAATAAAGAATCTGATTTACGCTCGGATGTATTTATTATACTAAAATATTTGAAATAAAAATTAGTTCGCTGTAACCGCGAGCGCTTGCAGTCATATACATGAGTTTTAACGACAATTTTATAAACGCGAGACCGCTTCGACGCAATCGAACGATATCTTACGCATCTTGTTCCAATTACGTTAATATGAACAAGTGATGGCGGCAAGTTCATATTTGCTTACTAATTGCGAGCGCGATAATTAGTTTGTTTTTACTTCTTTGCGATAGACGTTCCCCAAAGATCGGCGCATCATGCGCGGTTCAATGAAAAGTGCAAGTTTTTATTGTCCAGTTTGCATTTCTTCGCATCAAAAGTGCGCGCTGTCAAATTTAAATGAGCGCCGTTTTGTTTACGACTGAAAGCGCTTTTTTTTTCGTACACGCATATTTGAGCCAACATCGTCGATCGTTTGGGACGGGGGACTTCGACCACGATGGTGTCGTATCAGGTGACACCCAGGAATGCCAATGTCTTTTGCACAATGATAGTATACCGATAGAATTCGTGTTCAAATCATTCTTCCATTTGGAAACTCGGTTCAAGGAGCACAGACGTTCCGATGGGGGCAAATATAATTTTATAGAGACGTTTTTTCCGTAGAAGTAATTGCAGGATCAAGTTGCGCGCGTTCGATCCCGAGACGGCGGGGTGATTCGAAAGTCCAATTGCACAAAATTGTCGGTCGTTAGCGGGAGTGTTGGGGTGCGCTCAATTCTTTTATCAAAAGCCAAATGCAACAGATCCATTCAGCGGCATAATTACCGCGTGGACCGCGGACCGGATGAAATAAAAACGCGTCGTTATTAAAAAGTTTATATGTCCATTAATTACTCAGTATTATGCAAGCAGCAGCGAGTGTAAAAGTATAAAATGCATTTAATTATCGCACCCGGATGAATGGGGAAAATCAATGGGTGCCTTTAGTGAAACGCGACTCGTGCGCGCCACAGTTTTTTTATCAAAACCTTAATTTATAACTCGTCTCCGCCACTCCGTTTCGACGCTCCACGTCCCCACACCTGCCGCCTGCCAACGAACTTGTCTTAATGAGGACAAACCTCAGACTTGTGATTACTTCGCTCTAGACAATTTTTTTTTCATTCGTGATTGCGCCAATTATCGTGCATCACAGTCGAACGTCACTTTGACTCTCTATTGCTAATTCTTTTGCTAAATCTGATGTTTGATCGAATACTAAATTTTATGTAACAAGATTTTCATTTTTTTTTTTAAATCAATAAATTGTATAAATAAGTAACTAATATTATTAACGACATAATACACATGAAAAAAAAACACAAAAATAAAATGAAATCTACCGCCTTCAAAATGATACCTTCATCATATTCACAATTTTTATTTTTACACACGCAAGCTCAATTGCTTCCCATAAATAAGCTAGCAAACCTGTGGTAGTTTTTTTTGTTCATTTTTAGTCTGTGTAAGTCTTTACGTGAGACATCAGTGCAAATTTATATGAGGACTCGATTATATCCTAATTATGACACAAGAAGTGTTGTAGAAAACTCGCTTTCGGAGGGACTTTGTTTATCCGATATATTATTTCTCATATAGGTAAGTATATGATTCTGAAACCTTTCGCTATACTAGTTGAGCACGTTGTTTACTACATGTACATGAGAATTTTGTGTGTAAACAAAGATGTATACGAAGCCACACATATATAAACTACCGACAGAGAGGCTGTAACATATATCTTAGTGCATCGTGTCCAAGGAGCACAAACTTGAGAAGTGTCACCGAAAGTGAGTTCCAAACGCTCCACCCGGAGACTCTGCACGACATTGTTGACCCAACTCTGATATAATGCCTATGTCTACACAGATGGTTCTTAATCGCAGATGAGTTATTTTCGTTAAACCGAAACTATATAATAAATATAAAAATATATAATAAATATATAAAATAAAACATTTATTCGTGTTCAATTTTTAAATATTTTAATTTGTTTACGTCGTATAGCTTAAATTTTTACCAAGTGTTGTACCAGTACGCTGGTTTTGATATTCCAAGTTATAGGAGCCGTTGAATATTATCGTAAAATTACAACGACGTGATTTGACTGTTTAATTTATATATTACACTCACTGCTTCGATTTATTCTTTATTAGACATAACTCCCAATAAGTTACAACTTTATCATAATTGATGAATAAACTCTTGTGAAAATTGTTTCTCGGAGTGCATAATTAACATATAAACCTGCTGTTATACGGTTAAGCTTCTGCACGAAAGGGGTTTACGACTAGGTTGCGCATTGTAAGATCATTAAATTGAGAACCAATATTGGCAAGGTTCAGCGGAGCAGCTGCCAGGAGCATAAAATTGCGTGCTTCCCTTAAGAGAAGGTCTAGATATAGTCGAGCAATGCGCGGTGTAAGAGCGGGAGGTACATTCAAATACGATGCAAAGCACTAATTTGTAACCAAGTTGTCGCGTTGGTTTGACACTGCAGTAAATACGAGGGCGATAGCGTTGTATATCACGGAGCCACCAACACACCAGAGCGGACAGTCATACACCACGTGGTAACTGCAGATCGTTGGTACCGACGTTCGTTCGACCTTAAGCAAAACATTACCTGGGCGCAGGACTCGCTCGTTTCAAGTCCATCTTAAAGTTTACGTCGGTTTCATAACTAGATGCAGCTTTGCGAAGGTCGATATTGACTTTGCATTTCGCGCAAGTTCAAAGTCACGGGTTCGAAAGGTCAGCCTAATAAATTTTAATACCAACCGTGCGCGCATATTGACGCAGAGAAAATTACGCGATACAAGTCCAATTACTCAAGACCTTTCGAAAAATACCATGCCTTCTGCCAGTTAACTTTTTTTTTCTTGTACCGAAGTTTCAAATTTAAACGTTCACGTGAACTATAAATTTCTAAATCCCTTTTACACGACATCTGCGCGCACACGTTAAACAGAAATCGATAAATAATGAAATGAAATTCATTACTCAAATCAATTATTCTAATGAGGAAATTGGAAATAATTTATATGAGTTTTGCAGTCAGCAGTGGTCGTTTTGACATAATGAATCATAAATTGAAGCTGCTACACGCATCCCTACCACCTGGTTCTGTTATTAAGTGCCGAATACCTAATTCCTTTCTTCATTACTTATTTTTCAACTCTTTTTGCCGTCTTGATTTACGCGACAGTGCTTGGTGGGAAGTTTTTTCATTTCAACGATTTCTCTACCAGAAATGACTTCAAACAAACTAATTTACTTTACATTTATCGAACAAAATGTTCGAGCCAAACAAATCTTTTTTTTTTCAACGTAATCTTTAATTAGACAGTTTACGAATGAAAAATGTTTTCCTGATTTTGGAGAATTAATATTTATATTGAATGAAAATGTTACTTGTTGATGAATACTTTTTTTTCTTCAAAAATAAGATATTAAATAATGATAAAGAAAACTTACATTTGTTTTTACGAAACGAGGCGCAGGGGAAAGAATATTACTTAATCTATAAAAACAAAGGGTTCAAAGGTCCTTTTTCCTTATGACTCAATTTGTAGCCAATATTATTTTATTGTCGCGTATTTTTAATTATTCTGCTTTAACGCTCTTCCTTTCTTCAAGCTTATTCCCTGTCATTCTTCTTTCTTATTAAGCTTCACCAGCGCGCTCGACCCTTGGGTATCGAACTCCAACCCTTCCTTTTTACAACTTCATTCGATTGCCGAGACCCGAACCACAATATTACGAAACGTTTTATAAATTTTTCAATGCATTTACTTGACGAAACCTTTTCATTCAAATTAATTTGCCTTTCATTGAAAAATTTATCATCAAAGTTGTGGCGCGCAAACCACTCTTCCGAACAAATGAAGGTAAAAGGGGAAAAAAAGCTGAAAATTTCAGCAAGATTTTGAAACGTCTTATTACTGCCATAAAAAAGCTCGTGGATTTATGACTTTTGTCGCCACAAAATTCGCGCCAAAGGGTACGCGCCAAATGCCGGCAGATGTCGGACGTCGAAAGGGTTGTAGAAAGCCAATAAGGGGTCACGGAAGACGTATGCGCTAATAATCGAAGAAAAAAATGCTCAATAGAAGAAATTTACGGCCCGCTCTAATTAACGAAGGGAGCACCGACTGGCAACTGTTTCTTCGTCACATTCTCTCCGCGAACAACCCTTTTCTCTCGCGGTCCATCCTTCCGGAAGAATTAATTAATTCGGAATATATCAATTAAAAATAAGATTTGCTCTTCTGCATCGGTACTCGCGCACCGACTCCCCCTCAATTTTTCTTGCGTCTCGTTTTTATTGCAAATTGGACGTGAAAAATGACGCCTTGATTAATCTCACGGATAATTTAAAAACGAAGGGGTTGCTGATGACGAACGGTGTCGACGAGCGAGATAAAAATTCAAGACACGGAATTGCCAATCAGGGAGGGCGCGAAGGAATCGGGAGCGGGTAATTTAGTTAAAAAATTGTTCGCAGAGTAAATTTGATCGCCCAGTTCGACGCGCTCGCTTTACTTCGGATCCCTTTCTTTTTATTCGCACATCAGCCGTTCATTACTCTTCGATTTCGACGTGCCTATGAGAATCAGAAGAATATCTTTTGGTTACTCCGTCGAGACCTTTTTTTTGCTATCACGATACTGCTCTCACCCTTTTTACCGATTACAGACCAACAATTTATTAGTAGAGTCTGGAAGAGGTGACGCGCTTATTCTGGCTTTGCTCTCAGTGATCTTTGCCGCCAGTATCACTCGTTAACGGACCAAGTGGGATCCTCCGTCAATTGCTTCGCGAGCGCAAGAAACAAGAACTTAATTTGTCTCCTGGAACGCCCGTGTATCGAGTCAATCGGGCAGATGCGTTTCCATGACTAGCTTTTTCTAGGCTGACAACTCTGACTAACTCAGTCTAAATGACGTCGTTTTTCATATTTCACTGTTTCACCGTCCCATAAGACTCTTATCATGATTAAACTCAAATAACAAGCATACAAGGAATTACAGATTTTTATTGTTTAACAGAAATTATATCAAATCTTTTCTCTTCAATATCACGAAACTGAGTTTATTACTTAAAATAAACAAATTTATCTTTTTCAACCTCTATGTTATTTTTTTTTTTTTAAATGAAAAAAACGATAATTCAACGAACATTACTTTCGCTTGATAATTTTCATTCAGACAATTTGCCGCAGTGACCTTACGAGTTGAGCATATTTTTATTATTCAATTTGTTCGCGGCAACACCTAAGCCATCGTTTGACGTGTAGCGTCAATGTTTTCCCGCAGTGTGGTCGTAAATACGAAAAAGACTCGATAAGTTAGTAAACTAATTAGCAGGGTTGCCGACAAAAGCCAATCTCCCCGAAGCCACGGCACGTCGATGTTTTTACTCGACTCCCCCCCCCCCTCTCCCCAATCAACTCGACCATTATCGCGCTGCCTCCTATTTGATTTTGTTTCATCACTTCAATATCTTTTTCTTCTTCTTTAGCTGCCTTCGTATTTGTCTCCTGCTGTCTTTACGGTTTTTGTCGCAGTTTCCCACGACGCTGGGAGATCATATCTGGGATAGTCTTCGCGATCGGTCGAACCCGCACTCGAGAGCCCAGTAACGAGTCGGGATCACCTTCGATGTATCGTGACATTCAAGCCAATTTACATGGCAATTAATTATCATCCGCCGGTGGAAAGTCGCGTCACGAAAATGACTCCGTCATTGCGTTCCGCCGAGTGCACTTTGCACAATTTGTTTTACTTCGTCTTTTATTTGTGTCCCCCCCCCCTCCCCCTCCCCGTGTCTCTCCGCACGATGGCGTTGCGATTATAAGGCGATTGTGACACCGATTGCTTTCGTCGTGACGCTGTGAGAATGCGGAATGCAATTACAAATGAATTCAGTGTGAAAACAAAATATCGCGCGTTTATATTCGTTCGCGGCTTCTTGTACGCTTTCTAATCTTCTGCAGTGATTTTGCGACACCATTGTTCGGTGCGGTTGACGCATATGCGTGTCTCTCTGATGATTAATTTTGTGCGGGCGTCATTTCTCTGTTGACACGGGCCACGATCGCGGCAAAGATTCTAAAATCATCCTCGATACGATAACGAACCGCAGAGGAGGTTGCGGCGACGATGACAACGGCGATATTGCATTTGACGCGACGTAAAATTTTGCGATTGATGCGTCTTCTGCGAGAGCGATGCGTGAGAGCCGCAATGGCAAATAGAGATAGACGCGAAGCCGCAAGCAGACACGTACAGCGAGTCGAAACCGCAGTACCAGCCAGTAGAGAGAGACTGTGGAGACGCGAACTAACTGGAAACCATCATAAAGGCAGTCGATGCCTTTGATACAGTGTGCGCTAACGCATTTAGTTAGACGTATCATTCGGTTTGCACCTATTGTATGCGCGCTAAGCAAACTTGCTATTTGTTTGTGCTATAAACTGATGATGAGCGAGGGCCTCGACCAAAAGCGAGTTCCGTTTCTATCGGGTGAGGTTGCAGCGGCTCTTTGTGCGTTCGCAATTATTTTCAAAATAAAATGTCTCAAAAACCCCGGGCGAAATAACTGCAAGCGAGAAAAGTTATTGTTGGGTGTGCTTCGGCGCGCGGGCCCCAAAGGAGAGCGGCGCAGGTGCCGCATCGACGGCTGCTGATTAATTGAACGATCAGGATTTTGTTACATAAATAAATAATTGCGACTGCGATTGCCAAGGCGAAATGTCTGTGAACGAACCGGCAAAGATCCCGCCTATAATGAGCGGCATACCGCTCGATCCGGCGAGGATTCGAGAACGACGTGCCTCGATAGATTCATCGAATACTATCGAAGGAATCTCGCGAACAATTCGGACCAATCGACACACCGGGCTTGGGAACCAGTCGCCGATCCGCGTCTCAAACGAGCCACGCTATCGGTCGCCCCTGTGACTTTTGGTTGTACGCTCTCAAAGAACCGATGTAAATGCAATCCACGGCTTCTTCTTGTGTTCGACTTTTACTGGTTCCCCCCATCCCACTTCTGGCGCGGTGTACCAAGAGTCCAATTCTGCCACCATTGACCAAATTGGTACCGAACGCAACTGAAGGGAACCTGTCGTTTGTCGTGTGAGAACCGTGACTGTCGGCATTAAATCAAGCGGGGCCTAATTCCTGCAAGAAAGCTTGTGCACGAGGCGTTGTTCCCAGGATCAGCTGGCCGGCTGACGACATTTCTCGCGACCTGTTTTGTCCGGTGCCGATACGCCAGCATTGTCGACGCTCGGCATTTGTCAAATTAAAACTGTACCGTTCATTTAGTAATTTACATTTCTGCGCGAAGAATTGATGTCATTTTAATTGCCTGTTATTCCGAGCCGCGATATAAAAGCGTCGCGTGAGATTCTAATTAAATATTTGCCAAGAGGTCGCGTCTAATGAATGCGTCGTTCTTAACTCGGTTATTTATTTAAATTCGCGTCGGACGTTGTATTATCTGCAATTTGTGATGCGCGCGTCACTTTTTATCCCGGCTAATTAATCGGAATGTTAACAACGCCGGGATATCTATTCGTGCACCAAATCGCGACCGGCTTCATCGATTTCTTATTAAAATGCGACCTTGGTTGCAATGTCGGGTTCCCTACGGCGCGTTATGACCGAACGCATCGCCGCTCTGTATGTTTTCCATCGGGGGCACAGACCTTAGACTCTGCCGACTGCACCGAGTATCCTGAAAATGTCGTCGGTTCGGTGTATGATCCGCGACCACAAGAGCACCCGCTGGGAGAATCACTTGAGCTGCGCGCAACGATAAGACAAGTACAAGCAGAATGCAGGTAGCTCATGCGACCTTGACTAGGTCGTGCGTGCTGCTACGCGTACATCATAATCCACTGATTAAGCCACATGTTACAGTTTCATTATTTATCCGTTTACATTCTTTCTTATGAGAATAAATGATAGCGTTGGTCTAAAAATAGGAAATATAAGATTAAAAGTGAAAAGAAAATTGTTTGATTGGACGAGAGCACGTTTGACGTGAAATTTTGCGCAATAATAAATAATTTGTATGTTGCTTAAAAACGACTGTAACATCACTCCATAATGGGCCCGGATAATTGGATTTTTGTCGGTAAAATTAGTGTTGAAATTGTAATTGAATTATGTTAAAAGTGAGAGGCACGAACAAGTGTCATGTATCTTAAAACTAACCTTTTCCGTTATCCCACTTGCAAGAACACCCTGGAAGAAGTTACTCGGGGATAATGATACGGCGCAAAGCACGCGCTAAGCGTTAAAAGCATGAGCTACTTACATAATGTGTGGCAAGGTGCAGCTGTCCGCCTCGCGAAGAGTTAAGAAAACGATAATTAGCTCATTTCAATAATTGACAATTCAACGCGCTCGCAACACATCTGGCGTCAATTGTGGACGATTTTACTGGTGTCGATGAGGGCCGGTGAGACACCTTTTCTTCAAGGGCCCAACGATAGGATATTGCTTAGTCGCGGCTTTTTACGTTGCGATAAAATGCACAACAGCCACCTATTCTACGGGTTTCTGCGCGTCGATACAGGCCCATTATTCTCTCATAGGCTATTCTGCTGATGGTGCAACGGTAACAAACAATAGCGAGCGTCGGAACACAACGTGTTCGCCCGATGTTCCTCGTCGCAACGACTCTGCTGTCAGTTTCGCGATCGCGAGAGCGCAATTATTGCTCTTTATCGTTAAGTCGGAGCCGCAGTAAAGCTGCTCGAATTACAAGTTGGATTCGGAAAAAACTGCTGAGTTAAAGGGAAAAAAGATACAGGAATTCTGGTGGCCGAGCAGTTTAGTTTGCAAGGATGTTGCAAGGATAAAACCACTTTTCAATAATACACGCTGTAAACTTTTCACAGTGGCTAATTTCTAGCAGAAATTTAGTCGGGAAGAATTCGCGCAAGCTGTTTCGCTCGTAATCGGAAAGATTTTATTCGAAAAATGAAAATACGATCGAGCGCAAAAGATTATCTATAGGGGAGCACAGAGAGTTTATGCAACTATTTTTTCAAATACCAAAAGCAAAAAAAAATGATTATTGTTTTTTGATAATTTTGTGATAGGTAAAACGAACTGACTGCAGTTTGTGAACGGGCAACTAAAAGGGTTGATTACCCAAGTGCGGAAAGACTTATAGTTTGGAGACGCAGGGTAATGGGTAACGCGACCTAGTATGCAGTAACGATATTTATTCGATAAACAAAGTTCCAAAGTGGTCGGCAGTCCGACAGACTGGAACGTATATAAGTCCTGGGAGGCTTGTACTGTTAATGGTTACAATATATCAGGAAAGTTTTGTCGACCGTATATAGCTTGACATGTTTATAAGACGCGAACGATTGCGACTTGCCCGGCGCTTTGCAATGATCCCGTGCAATATCGCCGCCCAATCTAACGGAGACGGCAAAAAGTCATTTCAGAACGGATTCGCTATTTGGCTGCGAGAGAGCACTTGCGAAAATAACGTGGCTTTGATTGATGTAATGCACCGAGAGTACTTGTCGCAAATGAGATCCCGGCGAATTCAATCTCGATGATGATAACCAACAAATGGCCGCGCGCGGGTATATTTTTAAATTCGTTCTGATTACAATTAATTAAGGTAATTGAGTCAAAATTGCGACCAAGTTTGTATGCGTTCGGATCGAAAGTTAGACCAATATAAACAGTTGCGCGCAATTCGCATTAGATTGAGATTGAGCAGCAGCGTCTCGATCACAACTTCGTCCAGGATTCAAAGTTTCCCGAACGCTCTCGCTTCCACGCGTATATTCCGCCCTTGATGTATATCATCGCACTGATTTTCTAGTCTTGGATGTAGAACAATAACTAAGATTCGAAATAGCACATCATTATAAGCATCGAACCAAGTGCAGCTACTCGACGAATAATATAAAGACCCTATTCAAAATTGCGTCCTAAGGGTAAATTAAAAATTATGACGACGCAGTGTTATCCGCTGGCATAAAAATGCGCCCTGCATTTCAAGACTATTTTTCAAGCAGATAGCGCTGACTTGGTTCAACAACTCCGACCGATCGCTCAGACACTGATAATGCACCTTTTTTTTCGCCAAATTAGTCAACGTCGTTTATTCAGATACGTTGCAAAAGTGACTCAATGCAAGAAACGATCTTCAGTGCATTCTGACACGCCATCGCTTCGTATTGTGCTATATCCCTTTGCATGATAATTACAACGATAATGACGGTTTACGATCGAAGCTTGCACACACTGGCGGCATCCACGGTGTGTTTCCATTTCAGAACCTCTTCGACCCTCCCGACTGTATCCAAATGCGAGGATAAGAATTTATCGTTAATTATACGACCAACCAGTTATGCCAGATTAAATATAAGATTACGCCCGTTCCGTTTCACAGATATAAGAATATGTTTAATTGTAACTTTTTTTCTGATGCCCATTGTTTCACCGTTTAGGTATTGTGCACTCATTCTCTGCACGTATATCTCATCTAGATTATTTTTTGCGACGCGTATATGTTCTGCATTATCAAATTATTACGTACTTTTCATTATAAAAACGCGAGTTCATTCGAACACATACAAAAGCATCGGGTCAAATTGCAGCAATAAGATTTCTATCAAGTTTTGTTAATTCGTTGCTTGGAACTCTTTGACATACTATACTTTAAAATTTGGTGTGCAAAGAAACCGTCAACTATTGCTAAATCAAATGGGGAGTTAAATGTCTGTTTGGAAGTTGAGAGATTGTACGTCGCACACGCACCTCTTGTGTGACATGCTAGAGAAGAAAATTTTGTCGACGCTTTTATAACTTGCACGAGAACTATGAAAAGCAATCAGACCGACTGCTAAATGCTTATTAAGATTGTTCCAACGAAAACGAAATTGCGTCGAGACGATGTTGATTTTGGATTTGCAACCCCTTGAAAGATTTTCTTGCATGCAGTAGTCTACGCTAATGATTTTTAATTTGGGTGTATCCTTGCTAAACCAAAATGCCGCTCAATAATCGTTTCGACAGTAAATTTTAATTGCACGCGTCTTATGTTTCTTCTAAATTACTTTGACGTTCATTGAATCTAATTGGAAAAACATCGTTCAATTAGTAGTCACGAAAGACGTACAATTTCGAGACAGTTGCAATTACTTTTGTTACAAAAAACCAATATGAAAAAAAGTATCATTTGTTTTTTGTTTAAACACTGATGAATGAAAAAAAAAAGACGAAGGGACTAATTATAAGTTGGCGAATCGACAACGGTATTGCAGAAAGTGCAGAGCGTTATAAAAATACAAGTTTTTGAGGAGTCGGCCAGACCCGGTGTCACATGCCAAGTCAACAAACCGCGAAAATGTTAGCGTGTGTTTACTAACGTGTCAGTGTCGTCGCGTAACACGGTTTCAAAATGTTTCGTGACCGAGGCGGCCTATCGTGTTTGCAATATTATATTTTTTTCAATGAGAAAAAAGCCTATGTAAAATTTATACCGAGAGTCAATTACACCGCAACATTCAATTAAAGCGCAGCGACGTTGATCCGTCGTTACATCGCATAACTTCATATTAATTTTATTTCAGTTGACTCGCCGACACGTTTACGAAGTTTTCGATTCAATTAAACCGGAGTTACAAATTTTTCTAATTAAATGTTTCAACACTTTCTTTTCGGCGGAAGTCATGTTCGCAGCTGCGTAACATTGGCTGCATTGTTAATATTTGTAGATCGAATTGGAGATAATTGGTGAATAAGTTTTATTCGCTCATTTTAATATACACGCAACAAAGCTTTAATGCAAGATTATTTATTTGCTGAGTCATCCACACGCTGCCTTAATGCAGAGGTTAATGAACACATTTCATCAATGTTTCCAGATATTTTGTAAAACTAATCAAAAGTGTATCATGCAATGCATACACGCAATAGATCCTCGACGCATATGGCGATGTGTAAAGGTATAAAAAAAATTCTCTCGTTAAATTATTGAAGAGCAAAACATTGTCTGATCAGCGATCAAAAAAAAAATATCAGTCTGCACGAAATAAAAAGAAAAGTCACACATTTATTGTTGTTGCTAATACTTTGTGAAGAATGTGTCACCGCATTAAAGATGTTAATGTAAAGACTATCTAAGTTATACATCAATGAGAAAGAAATGTGCCTGAGAAGTTTTGTCTCAAAATAATTAACATGAAATTTTGCAATGAAAATCATATCAAGGAAAATTTAATGGGAAAAATGACTGTTGTACAACGTGTACATGTTGTCTTCTTACGTAAGAAGACAATTTTTGATACACAAATTGTCATATTTAAATCACAGTATCATTTCATAATTCTACCATATCAAAGTTAATTGTATACAATTTTCATGACGACAAATCGAATGCTGTGATGCCTGGCATGAGCAACAATCATTATATCTAATTAAGGTGTTGATTTTGAAAGAATCGCTAATGTTTCGTAAATGAATTGAACGTTCGAACACGAAATTTGTGACATCTGCAGCAAGAAAATTCCCCACTAAGGAGTTCAAAGGATAACAGGTGGTCGGACAGGAAACATAGGCTAATAAGAGCAGACACTGGCGAGTAGTTAGCATAACAATTGCAAACGGCTACTGTGCACCATACGTGTTGTACGCGAATGATTTACATGAATGCAAGAGTCCTATCATTTCGACTGGAACGCTCGATGGGTTTCACTGCGGTTTTCCTGTACAGTTTTCACAATTACCCAAAGTAGATTCGTCGTCCTTTCGAGCTTCATAAAATTCAAAGAGAAATCGGAGAAAGTCTTCCACTTTTTATCATACTAAACGCATCGAACGGGAGGTCATCAAGCGGTGATAATTAATTCGTACGATACGACGTAACTTATAGATCTATTTAATTTTGTAAGATCCTGGCACGAGATTTTCAACTTCAATTAGCATATTTTGCGAAAAGACAATTAATTAAAATGTCTTGATAATAATAATTTACATGTGTTTGCATCTTTGAAACTGTACTGATTATTTTTCGAGCTACATTTATTACTGCAATTTAAAAAAAAAATTCATACCCAAAAACTATTTTTTATGGTGCATTTGTTACATGAAATGTCTTTGAAAATCGACATGTGTGACATAAGTACAAAAGTTGTTATTGCTAGTGGCAGACGTTCCCTCTCTATGATGGAACAAATCATGCTTTGGAAGTCGCAAATGTCTGTTGAAGGAAAACAGCGAACTGCAAGGTAATGCAAAAGTCAACCCTACACTGTTGTCTCACAGAACAAGCGTGAGACGGTCGAAGAATAAGGAAGAATACTTCCGGCGGATACGCGTCATTTTTGTCACAATCATGACATAGGTAGAGCTGTATTATAAGCAACTACTGTTGTGGGCCGGTCAGTGTGTCTTTATATTTCAATCGATAATGATCAGTAACTGCCGGCGTCGTCGCATGTACTCGAAGGCCTGAGAATAATTGCATCGGTGCATCGTCGTAACTCGAGTGGAACACTGTCGAAGACAAGGTATAAACACCAGACCTCGCAGAGTGCTATCAACTGTGCATGTGACTCGACCGAACGATTTTATCAACTTAACGGAATATTGATGCCGGCCTGATACCCATGCGTTATTTTCTCAGACCAAAACATGACAGACGATTGAAAAAATAAAGACAAAAAATTTTACTTCGCAACGTAACTCACAGACTAAGTAATTTGTATTTTTTAATTTACATTCAAATAAGCTACTTAACATCAAGCCAAAATAACGACCAGTTTTTTCCTTCCACTTTGAAATCGATAGTTTAATTTATTTTAGCAATAATTTGGGTCAAAACCAATAATCTTATTACGGGCAGTAGTAAAGATGCCTTTTTGCGAAGATGTGCACAAAAACTTTTGTGGCGTCTGGTAGGCGTGAGCTTACGCCTACTAATTACTCGAGAAGACAGCGTGAATACAATGACTCTGAGCGTCAGCAAGAAGAAAAAGTTATGCGTATAACCAATCGAAGAATAGACGGTCTAGTGCATCGGAGAGCAGAAGACCTCGCGCAAACAGTCGGTTGTCTGTTGCACCGAGTAATTACGTCCGACGAGTGACAAAAAGTTGACTCTCGATGCAAACGCGAGCACAGCCGTAAGTCGTTAATTATAGGCCGCCTCTGATTGATCTCCGGTCACTCTATATATACCTGTACCGGCCGTTACAAACGATTCTCCACAAACACCAGTGTCGATATTGCCTCGTGACACGAGCGCCTTCGTTTTTTCGTTTCTACGTCCAGTTTTTATTGTACCGGGCGAAAAAATTAATTGAAAAATACCACTTGCAAGCGCCGGTTCTTCGAATTGCCAAAAGGTGTACGATGATTATTATTAAGACGCTCGTCACTAATGTTTTGCAATATTTCTTTCAGAACAAATGTCCAGGGTTTTTTTTAATATACCGAAAGATTAATTAGTCTTACGTTTGTTTCAGGATAAATTCATTTGATTATTTATTTCCAAGTGAAAGTTGAATTTATAATTTCATAATGATCGGGACAGTCAAAGAAATATCAGATCATCGTCCGAATATGCCATCGGACTGATTTGCGAGATAAATGTTTTGATACAAATTTTACAAATTGTTATTATTTAATTTGCAATCTCATTCAAACGTGAACATCACGTGTTGATTATACATGTGTACTTTTAATGCTACCTAAGTAGATGCATTATAATGTGTTCATATTTCTGTAAACAATTTATTCCTGATACAATGAACGGAAAATTTGTTTCGAAGAAATAAGTTAGTTATGTCTGGTTCAAGATAATAATAAATTTTCCACAGCGTGATATTAATGCAACGTATCACTCATGTTTGAACGAGAAACTTTATTGAACATGGAAAATTATATTTAATTGTTTATCCGCATTGAATATGATTATCAAAGCGTAATGTTATTTTTAATGAAACCCATATTTCCTCTCGCTCTGTTCCTTGAAGTTATCGCACGTGTGAGACATCAAAGGGATAATAGAAAATGTAACGACACCTCTGCGTCATTGCAAAAACTGTTTCTAACACAATTTGAGGTTATCGCTGCAAAAGCGATACACGTGATGGAAAAAGAAAATTACACGGTTGATAGAATGATGTTTTGCATATCGACATGTCATACGTTAACGAATGCAGATTAGGTATTTCACGTGTAACCACGTTAAGAGGTACGTCGGCAAAGGATCCTCTCCTAGACCTTTTTACCTCCCTTGCGAATCTTCGTCTACTCACACAACGACGACATACGTGTTGTTACGAGCGTAAATACACACTGAACATTGCACTAGCATATCTGTATGGTGATACTGCAAAGTGGATAACCAAATATGTAAGCGGATATTGGCTATACATATTTATAGCGAGGACCAAAGCTATAACAAGCGCAGCGTGCGCTGTCTTTTCTCAGAGGACCCTATCATCATTTTTAACCGCTTTTAAATGTAATGGTCCTTACGGTTTACTTTGAAAATGCAAGTTTGACGAAATGTAATATGTATTTTCGCGTGAGCCAGCGTGCAGAAATTGTCGAGCGCATGCATACCTATTTTGTGATTCGATGAAAAATGTAAAAAAATCATCCACGAGATGAAAATTGTTCTTTGATTAATTATAAAATCGCTATTCGAAATTAATCAAAAATCTTTTTTGGAGATTATTATACACGATACAATTCCCTTTAATTAGAATGTTCCGGTCACACAAAATATCATGATTCGGTGTTATGTCACAAAGTTGAGGGATAATTTTGATAATTTCTAATTGTCCCTTCGGCCATTTGACGACACTTTTTCATAGAACTTGGCACTTCCGTCTTTTGTTTCGTTTCGTCTCGCTGGAGAAAATATGATTCCGTTAATAAGAAACTATAACTGAAGAAACCAGGTGACGTGTGTGAGTCGGTCTCGGTTCGAGCAAGGTGGACAAAGAGTGTCCTAAATCGTGTCGATGGTGGAAACTTTTTTTCCCGAGTGGTTCGCCGATTCGCGCGGCCAATTTGCAAGGTGCAGCCAGTTGCATTAGTCAAGGCGCCTATCGCTGTGCAACCATCGCGTAACGGTAATGCGCTCCTTACGATTCGTCCAGCTCTCTTCAGTTTTGCGATGACGTTAATGATCTGGTTAATTACCAAGCGACACAGAAAAAAGTCAACCGAAGACAAAACGAGAGCACCCATGCTTTCTCACGGGATATGACAAAAAGATGAATACATCAAATTTCTGGTATCTCAGAACTCGCATTGTCAGAGTGTTATGTAAGAATTATTCGGAACGTTTGCGAACGACTGTAAATTAAAGCGCCGGTGGTGCTCCACATAAAATTCAATGCAACATTGTGATTGTAATGAAAATCATTTAATTGAGATCACAAAGTCTGTCGTTCTTTTAACAAAAAAATATTATTAAAAAGCATCATCTACGACAAGAAATATCAACGTAATTTTCAACCCAATTAATGCAACACCATGTATTCATTTATATGTGACTAATTATGAAATCATTAAAGTTTACATTCACCGGGAATCGTTCTCTTTCTAATTGTGAACGTTAGACAATTGGATGATAAAACACTACGGATACAATCTTTCCGTTCTGATAGACTCGGTATTAACAGTGTTGTTTATCTGTTCTCTATTTGAAGCATCGGATGCTTTCTTTCTCGTTACGCGTAGCTCTTCTCTCGGCGTTGAGAATTACAAGCATCGAATGAAGCACACGACTGTGACTCGATTTCATACAAAGTTGACACTACGCGTGGGTTGCCTTTAACGAGAACACGAGCTCCGAATCTCGTCAGTTGGTTCGTTTGTCGCATCGCACATCGGTCATGTGTGCCAACTAAGAATTTGAAGCTCAAGCCACCGAGATCTTTGACTGCAAAACGAGCAACTGCGCCGTGCCGGATTCCGTGCGTTCTCAGCCAATTTTCGCCCGACCTTCGACCGTACGCTATTCCGGATTTGTCTATTTTTCGAGCCAAGTGATTGAACTCGACAATCATTTATTGCTTCTGATATTTTTAGGACAACTTCTTAGCATCAACTAAATAACAATTTTATGGCATTTTTAATTAAAAGAAGAACGAAAAAAAATAATATTAAGAAAATTTCAAACTTATAAAGATCACAAAAATGATTAATCAATAAAATCGTTCAAGATTTAATTTTCTTTTCTGAAAAAAAATGAACTTTATAATTTTATATTTTATCTCAGAGTCTCAGTTTTATAAATCTTGGCGCGAATCTCTCGTGCGCTCAAGCATCGCGAACAAAAATGATTATTAGAAATCATGTTTAAAACGTGCCAACAACAGATAGGGCCGTAAACGTGTCGTTTGTTGAAAAGATGAAAAAATGTCAATGGCACGATAGCGCCAGCAATGTCTTTTGATGGCTGCTATTTTTCACTTGCGTGGCAACGACCTGGGTCGGGGCTTAAATTGTTGCACGGTGCTTGCATATGGAGGATTGTGAACGCGCAGCACGCGTCTCGAATATCACTGTGACTTATTATTGAGGGTGTATTGAAACCGTAAGAGCGTGGTGATAAAACGCGTTCGTCCGGGAACACCGTGGAGGTCTCTACTTAACGTCTGGAATTATATATGACGGGGTTACACCAGGCCCACAATCTGCTCCTCTTTCTTTCAGGCCCCACGCGAGTTAAGCCCTGAATATATATTACTCAGTGACGTAACGAATAGCCACTTTGTTTCACTGCCTCTGCTAAAATTTTATTTCGTCGCGCAAAATATAAATATAGTATTTTAGCAAAAATATTATACACAAAGCATGATAAAATTTTTACATCAAACATTTTTGCATTATACCGCGTCCTACGAATTACACAATTTCGCTTCCCGATTTTTACTGTTTACCTCCTTGGGATATAATTAATACTATATAGCGTATTTCACGAAAAATAAGAAAAATTAACTCGAGTAATTTAGGTCGGCGTAAGAATGTGTGTATATATATACAGTGACTGCGTCGATGCTCGGAGTTGTATATTTTCATAACTATAAACATGCTTTGTTGACGGTGTACGACTATCCACGTTGAAGTGATGAATAATCTTGATTGTCTCCTTAGGCCTCCCCCTTTTTAGCGAGTGGTCCGTAAATTAAGCAATTTGCTAATGATATTCTCACGTGGCTCGTATTTCAGTCTTCGCGTCCCAGCTCTGCTTTTAATGCCAGCACTATATCAGTCGTTTCTGGATGGCTTATACCTTACCCCGGTAGGGAAATCTTCTTGTCTCGAGTCCTTTAACGGCAGCCGTATTTTATCGTTCATAAGCAACCAATAGCTGGCCGACTAGATTATGTGAGCAGCTTCGGACCAGATCATAGTTTTCAATGTATGTGACTAGCAAAATAAACGGTTGGTTCGGTAACCAGACTAAAAATTGTATGAAATGTGTTCATGTTATACGAAGATTACCGAAGCTTTGCGTTCGGTTATTGTTAAGATTCCTGCCTCCGGTTCGGGGTCGAAAGTAAGGGTTAATGAATGAATCGCCGGATATTTACATCACACAGTCTACAAAGAAGCTAAGCCATAGCAAGGAGATGAGGACCTCCTATAATTAATATAGATTACTTTTGATTGTACATTTATTTATTAATACCTATCAACGCTAAAACGCCTTTACGCCTCTTCTACCCGCTGATTCGGCTTAATCGGTCAAAGGGTTGATAATAATTGGCCGATTTAAAGTTCAATTCTATTCCATACGTTCATTTATTTCAATTATTCGTCGCATTAAATATAAGTTCGGCTGGTCATCCGTCGTTCATCTCTTTCTTTTGTTGCAACTCCGGCGATGACATTGTAATTATTATATGAACGACAAACATCTTTACAAACGGCTTGACAAAAAAATATAACAAAAAAAATGAAAACAATACACTGACTTATAATTTTAATTATCCATACCTACTACTCTACTTGCAAGGAAAGAGATAAGAATAATATATAGCCAGCTGCGCGTAAATTCATACTTTTGGAATTTGCGATTGAATGGCTTCGTTGCAGGCATTTAAACAAATGCTCTCTGTCATTCTTATTTTTTCGTTTGATCGGAGAAACGAGAAACGGCCGCATCTCACAACGCGTTTCCTATCAGAAATCTCCAATATTTTTAAAAGCTCGTAAGGACCGCGGGGTGACTCGCACTCGTACGGGGAATAAAAAAGGGACAATAAGGGAAATGCGTTCCAAGAGAGGGAATACGGTCTTCACTCATCACTTCTCTCACCTTCAAAGGCAAAATCTCACCGGCGGCCATTAAAATACGAATAATTATTACAAGAGCAACGGTGGAATGATCAATCCGTTTCGAATCGCTCATATCAGTCTGAAAGTGAAGTTTTTTTTTAATATTATTTTTTCTTCGAAAATGAATTTTGAAAAATTTATTATGATGTTTTTTAATTTAACAAAATTTAAAAAAAATACTGTGTCAATTTTTCAAACTAAATAATAATTTTTATGATTAATTTGCTGTTTGGAATGAAAATAATTTGATGCAAGAAAATAATGACTTCAATTCGAATGCGAAATGAGTCATGCACATTTCAAGTGAGGTGGTATATACTAATTGAGTTCGAACGTTCGATAAAAGTATAATAACTTCATTACGAGGAAAATATATGAAACGAATTCCGACATTTGTCGAAGTTCATTGAACGTGCAATACTCATCGGTACACACACGTCCCTTGTGCGTCACAAAAGTTGATTGAACTTTAAACGCAGGTGTTATTTTGGAACGAGAAAACATAAATGTGCGTACACTAATTAGCCTCATATCGTCAGTTTACTATACTCATAACATCATATTATCCACAAACGATATATATTGCATTATTTTATTGATCGTTCCGTTAAGTTAATCTTAATTACAATAAATAACTACTGATTATATTCGCGTACGAAAAAAAAAAAACAAACAAAAACACTTCTTCTAATTACATTGTTAACAAAATTGCTGTCTTGTCAATTACGAGAGGATAACCGAAAAATAATGGGCACTGTCCTTTGGTATTTATAAATTTCAGTTTGGATTGTACACGCGTTGTAAACTCGGACGATGAACGCAAACAAAATGATAACCGGAAAAATGACGTCAGAGCACGGTAGCGGCGCGGCGGATATAAATATAAATATATTTAACGCCCACTCTGGCGACGTGCAATTATACACATGCACAGTCGCGAAACGAATCTTTTGATTCAGATTAACTCGTGTAGATGGTCTCATTAATACTCTAACAGTTAATCCGTCGTAATTAAGCTTATACGGGTACGCGTATCCGAGAAGAATAGGTGCGAAACAGAGGAGGAGAGCGGTCAAAGCAAGTTTTGCTTGGTGTGAGAGAGTGTCGCCCGAGCAAACGAAGAATAAGCGAATGAGCGAGTTTTAAGCCTGTGATTGCTCGTTAGCGTAACCACGGCCCCGTGTCTGTCACGAAATCGCTGATTATCATCGTTCAAGGAAACTACCGATGCTAGAGACAGCGCGCTGTATCGCCCTTAACTCATATAGCAGCCATCGCGACCATTACTTACTTATGTCACGGTTTGCTGGTCTCCCGAGATGCAAGAGAAAGAGAAAAAGGAGCGCACTTCCCATGGATAAAAAGGGACAAAGTTTGTCGGCAGATGAGAGAAAAAAGCTACCGCGGTGGACTTTAGAGATTCACTTGTTATGAGTTCTGCACGCCCTTCCGCGAATGCGTCTATTTGTTCGTGCGCAGTGCATGGGATCGAGTTAAAAGTTGTTAAAGAGGATTGAGAAAAATTACATTTACCTTTAATCTGTTTTCAGATTCAAACTTGAATATTGAAGTGCTCAGTGTTGATTTTAAGTCTTTAGGTCTTGTAATTAGTGGAATGGAAGTTCGTTTAAAATTGCATTCATACGATTACTGATATTGACGATTTTTTTCGCATTTAATTTCGGTACGTAAATCGCACTCTATCTGTTATTCGTAATGATGATATGGAGAGCGATTTTACGTTTGCTTACATTAGTACGAGTAGAAAAAGTTGAACGTTTCAATGGAATTTTATGCGAAAAATTCCTAATAGAAACCATTGATTAGCTCATTTTTTGTTCACTGCCATAACAATCGTTATTAAGAACAATCAGAAAGAAAGGAAATTATATGACGATGCATAAACTATTTCATACACGATTACCAGATCTAAGAAGGCATTATCTTGAGAGAGGCTGACATTAGAGCTCGAACTGCACGACAATTCGCATGACTGTCGTTCCATGTTATTTCCAAATGTAACAAATAATTATTACTTACAATAGAACATTCTTCTTACCGGAAAATCTCATAACATCGACGGAAGGAATATACAGTTAAAGGAAAAAAGCGAAGGCTCGCATATATGTACAAAACGGCAAGATAGATCTCTCGCGGTAATTTCACGTATAAACAGAAGCGAAACGCAAAATTAAGCAACATCACAATAATGAAAGTTTGGTACAACTATATAATGCATAAGATTATCGAGTCTTCCCATGCCCCACATCGGTCATTACGGAATAACAGTAATTATTAATAAGCGAGCATCGCGTCTCGGCTATTGTAAAGCGTCGTCTTTTAGAGTCATGTCATTTTTTTCTCTCTCTCCCCTCCAGTCGCGTATTCCGAGTGCTACACATGTGCTTTCACAAGAACTGACAAAGATGAAGCGAGAAAAAGAACGACTTTCGATGAGAGCGGATGCAAAAGGACAGTTGCGTGAGTCGGATTGTATTGTTGGTTTCTCCTATAAAGGATAAGTACCGAGTGCGTACAAGTCCTTGCATCGTGTACAACTATGTGGAGCATCGCGATACCGCTCGCATACGAGCAACCGAAGGTTAGGCCAGGTCGGGTTAGCCGGCTTCGCGCAAAAATGTCAAGAGAAACCATAAAGTTATAATTTATCGCTGCTTGTTCTATTGTGATCGTCTTCCTTGGGGGCGTTTTAACGAATCAAAGCAGAGCGATTGTCGTCCGCTTTCCCACTTTATTGCTCGAATATAAAAAAAATCACACGATATGTCTGCCACTTACACACATCTATACGCTACTGTATTTGTTTTTCTACCTTCAAAGATATGTTACTAGAAATCAATGCCACGTTGTTTACATTGATTTTTATGAATATTATTGAAATGAGCCACGTATTAAGGTCTCATCTATTGAACACATCATTTCATGTTAATTCATCACGAGGATACTATGATTGTACAATATGTTCCAGATGAATAGAAAAAAATGTGTATACATCATGTTGCTTTTATTACTTCTGAGTTCGAAAACTTTTTTTATATAAAAAAAGAACAAAAAATACAAATTATTAACTGAATTTTATTATTTTCTTTCTTTCGAATAATTGAAAATTCATTTCAAAAAATGGACAGAAAAATGAAAACTGTCATCGATTTTTTCATATCTGAAAAAAACTAAAAATAATAAACTGGCACAAATCAAATTCAATACAATGTGACCTCACATCGAAGGAACAATTAATTCATCTCAATATTTGCAACAATATATCGTCACGACGATTCGTCATCACGTCATAAATAGATGACGCACCGCAAATGAGTTGGGCTCGCAGGGCCTCACTACTTAACGACTCAGGCGTACGATACATCAATATAAAATAATCTCGTTAGCCGAAGCGCGGAATCGTTCTCGCGGGTGATGATTAACAAAACTTTCGCATGAATATCAACGTTCCAATCGCCATAAACAAACACGTTCATAATTCGTGCCCTCGAAAAGCGATTTCCGCGAGCGACCGGATAGAGAGAGAGAGAGAAGTGGATGTGTGCGCTGAAGTGTCGGACGCATTGACAACATTAAATAAATACCTGGTCACAGGCAGAGACCATCGAACACGCGCGTCATTGGAGCCCGCTCGAAGCGGAACGCCCGTCCAAACCGCATCCACGGTTACGGCACGAAAGAATTATGGCTATCGCATAGATGGAGTGTGCGTCGCGGTCACGCACACTTGCACAAAACATGTTTGGTGCGTGTGTGCACACTGGCGCGTTCGGGACTATGGCCCGCGACCGCAGATCGTGACTTCTGTGGGAAACTGGACGCCACTGAATCCATTACTTCGCATGTACGAGCGCAGACGACCGCATACTGAATACTTGATGCACTTAATTTCAGCGTCCAGGAAAAGACTCGTTACGCTTACGATATAATCAGTTGGCGCTATCGCGAGAGTGAAAGTTTCGAACGACCGAATAGCAAACGTTGCTCTTGTGATACATGGGAACATCCAAATTTGAATTGACCCCATGGAGAGTGTGTCATTAGACTACAAATTCAATGTAATTTCATCCATATTCATTTGCGAGCCTGCAACTGATTGCTGTGATGTTTGTCGTATGTTTCTCCGTGAAAATGAAACCTAAAGAGTTATTTCTCTACTCTGAGGTTCAATGACAGATGCTCAGATAGAGATTTGTTTTTGTGCGATTATACGGCTGATATCAAGAATTATAAGAATTGAAATCATTCCCCTAGACCTAAAATGAAAAACAAATGAATTGATTTATTTTGAGTTCACCTCATCTATAAAACAAGCGAATTTTTTCATGACAAAAATCAAATTTTTTTAATCAAAAATCTTACTTCAACTTAATACGAAAACAGGAGCGTCGGGTGTCGTAGCTTAATCCTGAAAAAGGATCAATCAGGAGATTAAAGGATTACGCGTTCAAAGATGAGGCGTTAGTAGTCGAAGACGCCGGAGCTTTGGCGTAATTGAGAACTAGAGGGTTATAAGGTTGACAGAATTCGAGAATAACAAGAGGCGATTGAAATTAAGTTTAACGCACAACCACGTCGTTGGGGTTAACTTGCCATAGATTCGCAAACGGACCTTGTAGCCATCAAAGCTACACCCGAGGCTTCCTTAGCCTTCCTCCCCACATTCCATCGTTGATATTAAATGACAAAGACAAAGGCATACCTTAGCTCGGTTTGAAAGGTTGCGAATTCTCGCGTTGTGATACGCAGGTAACCCCCGAAGCATTTGCAAAACTCGTTGCTGTCTTTACGCCCCCACAGGGGACTCACACTCTATTGATATTTCACAGCCAGAATGTTTTAAATATAGCAAATACCGGCGTTTTCCTTTTTCAACCCTCAGGCATCGACAGAGACCCCTTTCCTCCGCCCTTTCTGCCGATAAAGGATGCCGTACTTTAAAGAAGTCAAAGTCGTGTCTTTGATGTCGTGACGTAGAGAGCCGTGAACGAAAGCTTCGAACAACCCTTGACATCTTAAAAGTATTAACAGCGATTTGAGAGAACGAATTCACTGCCACCCATTTTCTTCTTCACTGGGGCTTTTGTTTTGCGTATACTTTTTTGCACAGAATAATATTGGTCGGGCACGTTGTAATGGGAGAAACAAAAAGTGGAAATCAGAATGAAATATTCAATTATTTAAATATGAACGTTAAATTACGCGGATTCAGCTGATAAGTTAGCTGAGTTTAAGACAAATCTTTTTTTTTTTTTTTTTTTTTCAAGAATGTTATTTTTTGCAGTGTTTTTCTTTTAACATTACATAATTTTTTTATTAAAAAAATCTTTTTGTGAAAATAATTTTAATTGAAAAAAATGGCAAACGTAAGATGAAGTTGCTCATTTTGTAGCACCGTTACACAGTCACAATAACAGAGTCACCAAGCAGAACATTCAACTGTCATCTGAAAGTTCGAAAACCGTATCTGAACTGGGGACACATGTTTATTCACTTGTAAATCGATTATGGTCTATTGACTTTCAATTTCACCCCAAATTGAATGGATTATGCAGTTTTTAACGAAAAAATACACTTGTTGAATACACCCCAGCATTACGCGAGGCATTCTCATTGACATACAAGGTTCAGCACAGCGTTGACCTCCCTTTCAGAGCTCGGATCTTTTTTTTAATCGAGAGAGAGGGCGCGCTTTTTCACCCCTCATTCACTTAAAATGTCAATGATCCTGCTTCGGCATCGCCGTGAAATGAAGACCGACTAATTTGATTGCATATTTGCAAGCGCACAGCAGCGGATAAAAAATGCAAATATCACTTTTTTGAAAATTCAATTAACATTGGGACGCACAAACGAAAATGAGAATCTTCTTCGAGTTCAATAATATCGCATCATGCGGGTCAATAAATAAACAAGAAACTTTATCAGAAATACGTTTTAGTGCGATTAATAATTACCGCAAATTCTCGACGCTGCGAGCCGCAGTGAAAATTCGTGGTAGTAACCAGTTGCCTTTCCTTGACGTGGCGGTATTTACCAGGAGTTATCGAAGCGTAAGAGACGGAGAATTAAAAGATGACTAAAGTGGAATGAGACAGAGCAGAATGGGATGTGGCGGGATACTTCGGATAATAAGGGTGAGAGCTGGTCTCTGCTCGCGAGCGACAGAGAGGCTCTGCGGAAGGGAGCGAGAGAGGGCAACGCAAGATTCTCCTCTTTCGATCCGGCACCCAGATATTCGGCGTAATTACTAATAAGTTTTCAACACGAAATGAGGTGAGGAAAAGAGAGGGTTAATCCGAAAGTACGACCGAAAGGGGTTGCCAAGTCCAGGGGTGGGCGAACGTTTGATTCGGCCAGGAGTCGTGGGAGGAAAGAGAGCATCGGAAACAGAAGGCTCAAACCAGTTAACGATTCGCGATGTCTTTTCGATCCCCAGCCGAGATATTCGTAATTACTGTTTGTGTTTCTCTCGAATTTATTCCCCGTCGACTCTCCCTCTGACCAGGCTTCTTTTCGAACGCAACTTCTTCTAACCCTATTACAAACTTGATAGCTTCGAAACTTACGCGGACACTCCTTTCACTAAATCTTCATCATTTTCCGTTCGCGAAACTTTACAATTTGTTTCCTGTGGCCCTCCTCTTCGCCGCGTTTCGGCCAGGATGAAAGCGCGCGCGTTGTTTTTATTTCTCGCGCGCTACTCGATGCTCAATTTGTGTAGAGTCTGTGTTTACGGCCGCTTCCGTAGCTGCAAAGTTTCGGATTGTTCAAAGGCAAGAGCCGTCGATCAAAGGTTCAGCCGAACATCCGTAAGTCTTATGGAGGGGCTATCAAGACTTTCTGTTCTGTTGCCACCATGATAATTGTAATGAACGCCTTGAGATTCCACAAACCCATCTGCGTCCCTTCGAAGATCCCTCTCTAACGAAAGAGCCCGCACACGCACGCCCGAGACAATCTAAATGCAGAATTTTCTAAGTACTCAACTTGTACGAATTGATTTAAGCGCCGAATGCTAAATCAAGCGAAAGGGAGCGCGCCTTCAGGCGCGATAAAATTTACGATTCATCCTCTGCTCCCGGAGATACTGCGTACCGATTAGTCCGCTATCTTTGTGTTGCGCGCGATAATTTGGATTTTCCCGCGTGTCCAAGGAGTACAATTTAATATTTACGATGGATCATTTTCAACTGTCATTAGGGAGGGTGGGTCTTGGAATAATTGAAGGGCCGCTAAATGTAACAGGGAAAGGATATTTCGAAACTGAAATATTTCCCGAATGATTAAGAGTGGAATGGTAAAAAGTACGCCACTCGAAATTATGATAGCAGGTGCCGAGAACTGACAGACTATCGTCAAACTTTAGCAAAACGTCGACTGTAAACAAACTCCGCTCTAATTAAATGATGAAGAAACCGACAATTCAACGGTTGCATGTGGAAAGAGAATTGCATTACTTATGTACATTAATACGGATTCTGATAGATCAGGAAATGATCGTCGAGCATTTGATGTATGCCGAACAATTTGAACGTTGCGCAATTTTCTGCGTTACTCAAATTCTTCATACAGTTGTTTATCATTCGTTAATCGATTAAATTTTACGCACGCATTGTTTTTCAACAAATGAGAACTTACTCGTCCATATTTTTCCAAACAAAAAAGTCATTGTTCCAAACTGTAATTGGATTCAACAAACTAAAGTTTTAATTCAAAATGAATGCAATCAAAAGAGTAACAGAACCAATGCAATTCAAAATTACATTTATGTATACTGTCGAGGAATTAAAAATAAAAAGCTTTACATATGTGTAGCACTTTTTTCCAGATCACGTACCATAAAATAAACCGGTATAGTCAATTTTTCGAATCACGTTTTTAGAATGGAAAGTTTTTCGTCTTCGTTACAATTCGATTAAACGCAAGTCGCTTCTTGACGAAATTTTAGATTTAACACTCATTTAAAGTTACCCATGTAAACTCGTTAAGCAATGATTCCGGATCCTTCCTGCAGATAACATCAAAAACCATGCGCGGAAAGTGTGAGAACGAACTGATGATACGTATTTTTATAGTTTCATTGTAACTTTCAACAGTGGAGATGTATGTGAACACATATTTTTTAACAAAATTGATATACTATCCTACGTGATATTCATCTTCGTATTTATTTTGTTGATTTATAGACTTCGTACAATGAATTGCCTGATTGTTACGAAGTGTTACGCCAAGACAATGAACATTTTAAGTTTTTTTCTCTCCACGTTGCTGATTGTGACTTCAATGATTTATATTAAATTTTATTTACGCTCCACAAAGGATCAAACTAATTAGAACGATAATTTCATAAACTAATTATTTACTTTGCACAAACTAACAAAATATTTTACGTTACAGATTTTTATATTACAGCTGAGACTTCAATATAGCATTCATATATGTATGTATTGTAAATTGACAAAAGCGTGTAGATCTACAAACAAAAGAATCTGAATTAGTGACGTTAATTTGTGAACGATAACAAACACCTGGTGCCTTCGTGTTTGTCTTTGAGAACGAGGAGGTACTGCTGGCAATGCGGAGGATTATGACGGTTGAAAATGTCCTGATCAGAAATGAGATTTATAGGGAGTGGCTATAATTTTCCGATCAAATCAAAATTATGCAAGCGATAATGGGAAAAGTTAGATTACAAAAAATATATCACCATAAATTTATCAACGATTAATAAAATCCATGGGAATGGTATAAATCAAGAGAAAATTAAGAACGACAGCTTATCAAAAAGGTTTAACATAAGCTTCAACCACCAAATCATCGATGCTCAGGATGGTAATAACAAAATCATCAAACAGTATATATCATTGCGTTAAAAAAAAAAGAGCTATCAGAATATAAATTATCGATAAATGAAGTTCTCAGCTTAATGCATAAATCTTATTTTGTTTTGTACAAGTCTGTTTCATTTATAGAGTTTTTCTCTCAAGCACATAAAATAAACTCCCCCTCATTATCGTCATTTTAAGTCGAAATTACTCGAGTTTTCCAATTTAATTAAGCCTCGTCTTTTTACGTGTTTCATAAATAATTATTTTTTCTTTACATTAGTACTGCAAAAGCTGGTTAAGAACATGAATCATAGCTTCTCGCGTATTTGTCGCATTTAATCGCAAAATGAGAAGGGTTGTGCGATCCCATAGATGGGAACGGCTAAATAACGAATGTGGATAAATTTACATCCGCGATGTAAACGAGTGGGTCGCTTCTGCGGCGAGCTGCACAGTGCGACGGTACGGGTCGCAGGATGGACTGAGTATTAACGAGCTTAAACGAACGGAAACTAAGTGTCTCGGCGGAGTAAAATTAATTAATCGCAATCGTCGTCGTGTCACGGCAGTCATTCCCTCGAGTTTACGCCCGATCACGATGCCATGTGCGATGCGTCAGAGATCGTTAGTTTTCCTCACTGACTTGCAATTATAACGCACTGCTTTTGTCGCGTCTATTTCATTCGTCTTATTGTCTACGACACTTTGACTATTACGATACTTTCAATACAACCTCACAATCATTTCCAAGTAAAAACTTATTACAAAAATTGTATATTGCAAATAATTGTGGTCAATAGTATGTCAAGGTTTTGCAGTTCCGAGAATCTTGTTCGAAAAATTTCATGAATAACTCTCATAACAGAACTTTTAATATTAATCAAGTTAACCGGACCTATTTCGATATACCGTGGGAAGTCGTTCACGAGACATCAAATTTACCGTCTTCGTGTAAACGCGGTCGTTGTATTACTTCTTTGGTGAAAGAGGTCGTAAAAATCTTTGTCCGAGTATGATAATCACCGAGATCGGCCAACGACAACGATATGAATTGAGTTAGGTTAATTAAACTAGACTGTGCTGTTTTTACGTAACGCAACGTGTATTACCCGCCGAGAAAAGCTTTAATATTCGATGTAGCGGATGAATCACCTCATTCGGCGAATTTCGGTGGCGATCGCGATAAAGACAAAAAAAAAGAATAGCAACGGAGTGTGTGTCGCACGGCATAATAAAAACGTTGGGAATCGAAAGCAGTCGAGTCAAATAATATGCGACGTAATACATAATCGCTCTCGGAGCTCTGTCCTACGTCATTCGGTGTGTTCTGCGCTCTAAAACGAAATCATTCGTATGTTTCGCAACTGATTCGTGGAACACAAAGGATTTGCAAGGAGCACCGGAATAGTTGTGCGATATTCGTGTAAAATTACACCTTCATTTATCGCGCGCTCAGCCACTTTCTTTGCGTGTACACGACAATTGCAATTGACAATAAAACCGCGATCGACGCGCGATGGCGAAACAGTCGTTATATATTATGGGAATAGTTTTTTTTCATTTCCGTGTGCTCACGTTAAAAAATCCACGCTGCTTTTCATCGGTTAATCTTTTATTCAAATCTTTTATTCGGTTTTCGGCACAGTGCTTGTAAAACGAAATTCCACCTGCGATAAATTTGATTTGGAAGTCATTAGGCGAACCGGAAAAGCCGTGTTTGAAAAGCCGACGATGCGAATAGATCGAGGTTGGAAACAATAAATTATGCCCTCAACAGTTTTACACGCGCTGAATTCGCGTCGTATCAATTTCGGACGAAAGAATCCTAATAATTGCGTTTTCGCTGTGATATCGCGGCGCAAAGGCCGGAGGGAGGGTTATTAATACGAAATAATACTAGGTTATTTATTTGATAAACACGGAATTTCGCAGGCAGAGCCATAAAAAACGCTGTACGTTCGTCGGTCAGTTGATAAACAATCGTCATCAAGAGATACAATAAGAACCAACGTTATTCTTGGTCGAAGTGTGGTGCGGTACCGAGCATAGAGGATATAAAATTAATAGCGATCTAGATTTCTAGATTGGCGGAGAATGCGAGCGCAATGGTGGAGGGAGATACGACGCATGTATGAAATTCAATACGTTCGTTGGAATAGAGACAAGCAGGATAGAAAATAGTGACACTGTGGGTTTCGGAGAAAGAGAACGAAAGGCACACACAGAATGCCATTCCTGACCCGCGGTAGTTCTGCGCTCATCGCATTATTGTTTGTCTTCAATTAAACTTCCATTTTATGTAATACCGCTATCATTTACGTATCGCGATTCTCAGAGCGCGCGCCGGCATTATTTTCTCATCGGGAGAAGACGTTGGCATTTCCGCTGAAATATGCATCGTCAAAATCAAGCGTTATTGAATTTGCCGAATCTGATTTTAATGCAAATCATAATAATCAAAACAAATTTTCCAATGAATCTAAAACGTGGTATCGGAGGGTTCCAGTGAAAATATTTGTCTGTCGGTATAATCGCACATCTGACATTTGTTATTATAAATGTCGTTTGTGAATATATCATTCATGGCTGCGACTTTAATATACTTTAGTAACTAATAGGATGATACAAAAATTGTACTCAGTTAAATGCAAAGATTATCACCGAAACATGAAGAAGACTGTTAAAATTATGGGCGTGGTATAATAATGAATATCAATTGTAATTTCTAGTTACGCGCTCTCCAAGTGAAATAGAGAAAGATACACATTTGCTTAATCAGCTAAGGGATTAACGTACGACAAGAAGAAGATGCGGACGAAGAAGGCGACGAAGCGCTATAAAAGACATACCATTAATTAAGGCTCTCCAGATGTTCGGAATTACTTTGTCTCCGCTTCATTCCTTACTCGATCTGTCCCAAGTTCGGTACCAAGCACTGCAGTGGAATATAGTCTCCTTTTCATCTGAGCGATATTTTCTGGTTTCTTCGTTCGATCAACAAACATAGTTCATATTCCAAGCTTGCCCGAATTGTAACTTCCAAACCTTGAAGAAAATTGCGAGGACATGAAAAATAATTAGAAATCTTTTTATTTATTATTTATCATTAGCATTACGATAAGTATATATTGTATTTTTATTAAAAAATTAAACCGATATCTTAGCTGGAAAATATTGTTGAAAAACTTGATCTATTGGTCACTGTACAAGTTTATATACCTCAATAAGTAACGCATATGTCATAAGCAAGAAGCAGCCGGTACTTATTAAGGTGCAAAGTCAGACGACATCGAATAATTGACCCACTGGACGAAGTGCATCCATGCATAAATTTGACATCTGATCCATGCATATAAATGACCACGTATTCATTATGCATGATATCCTGCGTTATGTGCGTATTATGCGTGAGAAGTTTTCCTTAAATTTGCCCATAAAAATGTGCGAGCCACGCAAAACGAGTTTCAATGCGCATCGAAGACTGTCCCCCCAGTTTTGTCTTTAATGTTCCTTGAAAGCACAAAAAAAATAACAGTGTTAAAAACAAGTCAATATTCTGGAACAAGTAATTATATGTAAAACTAATTTGTTACATTGAAACTAAATTAATGGTTGCATTGAAGGAACAAGGTGGGTCATCTGGCTGCATATACAATGACGAAATAACCCGGCGTCAAGGATACATACATTTTATAGGTCCGATGCCTTTTATAGTCTGACGGACAGCCGCAAGGATCTAAGTCTGCCAGCGGATGAGGAATCCTGTGCAATTAAAGGCTTATTGCTTGCATATCTTCAAATCGATCCACCAATAAACTTAGTATTGGCTCTGCCAGCAATAAAGGCTTTTGCTAGATAGCTGCAGACGAGTCTCTTACGCTTGATGTGGAATAAAAATAGCGCCATTATAAATTAGATAACAGCAAGCGGTGATGTGTCCGAATAATCCTTTTGATTTCGGCAGGCGTTGCACAGTTGGCGGTTTTGTCCTAAAAAAGAAAACAATAAAACGGCATCCCTGTTTAAACAATACATAAACACTGCGTTGAGGATATCCCATTTTATTGAGATATATAAAAACGTTCTCAAATATCACGACGGCTGATGAATCAAGGGCAATCAATGTGTGGATCATAAATATTTTTTGGCCCGTAATCTCCATTCCGGAGTCGTTATTTTTATAGTTTTATGGGCATCATTTCACGAAGCTGTCGATTAGACCGGCCAAGCCAATGACTTCGTTTTTATATATCGTCACAAAATTCTCAAATATGTGTTTTACGAGGGATCGGGATTGCGGGACGATGTTGCTGTGCAAACCCGATTGATTTTTCTCTTTTAACTTTTTATGAATGACGGTCATTAAAAAATACCATCACGATTACTTGTATTTTATGAGACTTAAATTACAGACGAATGCAGTTGAGAGAAAGCATAATCAAAGCTAAGTGCCAACAATGTTGCGATCGAATAAATTAATATATGGTTCATTAGTTATTGTTATTGTGCCATTTTTTTACCCGACAATCACTAATATTATTGCACGGATATTATATTTAAAAAATCAAGCATCGCTTTCAAATTCTCATGGCTGTATATCTTAATTTGCGACCAATAAAATTCAGTCACATTACACGTATCGTCCAGTGTGTCAAATATCAACAAAGTTTCATGTAAATGCTATACAATCCAAATACTCTTAATTGATAATAAAAATCTTGACTTCATCATTTGAGACATAAAAAATGTAACATCAAGGCTCGACATGAAATATATGACGATGAAACTAATTTTTCCATTTTCTTGCTTCTTGTTGATGATTATTTCAATTTACATAAATTATTACTACAGATAATACTCTACGATTAAAAATTATCCAATTGAAAATTACGATCCCTAATTGCACACTCCAACCACATCCGCGATAAACATTTCAAAAGCATCAGGTAACGGCATTTCACTTTCTATTGTTCAAAACTATTTTTATCATTGCGTTCCAATATATAATTTTGTAAATATTTTTTTAATTTTATATAATTCTCTTCTTTTTGACTCAGGCCCACCAAAGTTTTTGTGAAAATGTTCTAAAAATTTCAATCAAGAAAATAATAAATGAATCAAATAAAATACTTTGAAATAAATCAAATTTATTAATTTATTTTAACACTTTTATTAATTCTGAAATATAGCACGCGGTTATGAAAATTAGTTGAATCTATGAGTGCAAGTGATCGTCGAGCCATTTATGTGCTTACAAAAGAGATACAAATTTAGCAAGAGAGATCCTTCATTGTCATATTGCTAATTTCCGCCCTGGACTGAGTGCAGACTGCATCGACAAGTTTTTGTCGTTGCGTCTTGTTGAAGAGGGAGAGACTGCGAGTGTGCTGCTCCAGCATTAATAATCACGAATGTTATCACAGAAGCGCGTCTGTGTGTACGCACCGAGTTGTGCCTGTATCGTGGCACGCATCGGTCGACCGAGATAATGCGTCCACCTACAAGCTATTCTATTAGGCGCCATCTCTCTGACTGCTCACTTACATCGGGCACTTGTCCCGCGTCGCTCCTAATCCTCGGCGTGTCTCCCTCGCGTCTTCCCCCTCGGTCACGCGCGCCCTCCTCGCGTCCCGGTTCCCTCGCTGTACCACGTTCACGCTCACCGGAAGCAACGACGCCGGACACCCACACGAGTGTATCACAGATTACTCAACTCGAAGTGTCGACTCCGATTTGACTTTGCCCGTCGTTCCGTGCAATCCTCCGTGCGACAATTTTTGCAGTTAATGAAATTTTATTCTCACAAGCTTCCTCAAATTAGCCGATAGCGCGTTCAAATTTTTTCCTCGCCAATCTAATTTCGCTGCACTTTCCTTCGAAATTAATTCGATTTTAATCATTTGCTATTCCCTGAAAAAAAAAGAAATTTTACATATAAATCTGATTTAGAAGCGAAACTCACTTTTTACCAGGTAAATATAAACGCAGAACATTATGTTTCATCGCGCAACGAAATTGTGCAAATTGTATGACTGTTGTTTTGTTTATCAATGTTCAGTGACCTGCAAGGTTACAAACTCTCAGAGCGATACATATTTGTGAAGTAATTGTTATAACATGTAGTAAGGAGCAGTTTGATTAACATAATAGCAATAACACTCTGTAATTAAATGTATAACAATATCTTTCAATCTGTATTCCCAATCATCTTTGAGCATACATTTTGCGCCAGCATTATAATATATAATTTTGAATATTCATCGTGCAAAGCGCGCAGAGGGTTTTATACGCGAATTGTAATACGTGAAACTTGAATTCTTCGAAATGGTCACGGCGGCTGGTAGACATACGCCGGACTTCATTATTCGCAATTCTCGTAAACAGGCAGTTATAAATTATTCAGGCCGAACGAACGACAGTGTTGAATATGACCTAAGCGGTCGGATAGCTGTTAACTGCTAGCAAATTAGCCAATTGAGGGCTTCGAGTATCCGCGGATATCTTATTACACACTTGGCAGCCAGCACGTCCAATGGCGCCCGACCTTAAACGCTTATTTCGCGCAACGATCATCCTCTTCCTCGTTCGCTCGTTGACGACCTGACCTTCGACAAAACGAATCTAACGCGAGTTAAACGTAGCTATATTATATCAGTGCATCATCCTTGAGTTGCGTCACTTTTGAAATGAATCTGGGGCTATGTACGAGGTAACAGCCAAATTTGACCAAATCAAGTTTTAGGATCAAATTTAGCATACCCTATAAAAATCTATATTTTTATCCCCCAATAAGCTCAATCGTTATATATTTAAAAGTAATATAAGATCAATGGCGTATATAAAATTATGAACGAATGGAATTGAAACATTTCCAATTACTTTAACAAGAAAGAAATTCAGAATACTTACTCTGATTTGGTCTTGAATAAAATTGACTGATTTATTATCCTGGCAAAAATATCAGCTGGATGAAACTTGAAATCACTCCACATCCCTAAAACAAAAAAAGAACACCATTTTTATAATAATTGTGAATATTTTTTATTATAATTATTAAAAATATTTTTCTAAAAAATAGTATTTGACTTAAAATGTAATAAAAAAAAGTATGCAGTTGAATAATATGAAACCCAGTAAGCTTTAGTTTGTAAGATGATATTCTTTTTAATTGTTCAGTTCCGATGAATAAAACCTCGGATTGAAAATTCAATGCATCTTTATTTATAAGGCATTTACAATTATTACTTATAAGCGATACTTCTTTTCAATATATGATTTGCAGTCTAATAGCTTTAATAAATTATGTATTCAATGAACTTTTCTTGTCTAGAAATATGTATTATTTCATGCTCTGCTCAATGGAATAAAAGGTGAATTTGTAAATAACAAATATTGGCACGATTATTTTTCAATAGTAAAATTTAAATTGCTTAATCTTACTTGTGGAAAGGAAGTTAATTTTTATGTCATGTTCTAATAACGCAATTGTTCAAAGCATTCCTCTATATTTTAGAAAATTCACATTAATGTATCATTATACATTATGATTATTTGAAACTACGAAAATTCAACTAACCAAGCGATTAATAACAATTGTTTTTGAAAGTATATATCAATTTTATAATTCCTCAATCAACAAAAAGTTTTAAAATTTTCAAACGTTTCAATGAACATTCAGAAGAAAAAAATAACATTGTGTGAATTAAGAAGTTTATCAAACACACATCAAGAAATGACTTTCTATATATCATATTTTATAGAAAGTTGTATTCACAAATAAATGTTACGTAAGCTTAATTTTTACGAGAATCATAAAGTGCGTGTATTTTTCAATAAATTTTTTTTACAACAAAAAGCGGCGCACATTTTATTACGATCATATTCAATGTCGAACAATAAAACTGACAGTGTGTAAGATTTTGATAGTCCATTAAAATAACATAATGAAATATTGTTAATTAAGAACAAAAATTATGTAAACACTTTTGTTTCATTACAAATTCAGCATAATGAACATTATTCGAATCTCGAAAAAATTTCTCTATTTCTTAAATAAATGTAACAATTATTAATCTTTTTGTCCCAATAAATTATATCAGTAACGACGATGAAAATATCTAATTCAGAAGTTCCAGAACATTATAAAGCGATATAAACCAATGCGCATGGCGCGTATTACGAGCAAATAATTTTGCACAATGAAAAAGTACCGCAAGGGGCTTAATCTGTGCATCTCTTGTCATTAAGTAACACAAATATAGCGAGTGTTCACCTAACGATAATTTCTTTCCTGGCAAGTCAATCGAATGGTTCATCATTAGGCCGGTATCGCTCTGCTAGTCAAGGATTTAGCCGCGACGAGAATTCTCGGCTAATCATCGTTTCTTCGTGGAGCGTGGCAACTTCCGTAACGATGAGGACCACAAAGTGTCCGTGAGAGAGTTGACCGGAACGATTATTATAAAGACGCGTCGTCTGAACGCGTCCTCCGTGAAACCGGTGTAAGCAAATTTATATATTCGCGCGTACACAGAGGCAGAAGCGGCTCTAGACCGCGTCCGGCCGTGTCATTACTCCCTTTCATGATCCTCGTTAGCGTAGCGGCGTACAAGCAACCCAGATATCCTAATAAAACATGTATGTCCAGACGACGAAGTGTGCCGATAGTCAGTCAAACGTAATGTTACCAGGGTTTAATACGTTTAGAATAATTTGCTGTTATGCAAGAACCTTTTACAGAAGTTCTATTACGGCGAAATAAGTGCGAATCACTGTTGTGTATACAGCTATTATATGAGTTACAAGTGAATTCCATGCAATCCGAGTAAATGTTTAATTAAACACTTGGATGTTCAGAGTGATTTTATTGAGTTTCAAGACGGAATTTTTTTTCTCTGATTTATGAACAACAGTTTTTAAACATCTTCTATTGTTATACTTATTCATCTGATAAATTATTTTTAATTGCATTTAATTGGTAATTTGTACGTCTGGTGTTCAGAGATTTTTGCACGCTATAACAGAACCATATGGTATGGAATTGTGCAGCGTTGAGTTTTTCAATGAAAAAAATATAAGTATAAGTGATTGACAGTAATTTCTTACAAAGAAAAGAAAATTTGACTTTCTGACTTTCATTTCACAGAAATTTCTTATTGAATATATTAATTCACAACTGTTCATCAAAAATAAAAAAATTTCTTGAATATAAAAAACCAGACTGGTGTACCATTTCAACTCAAAAATAAATGGTGATGAAAATTTGAACGAACAATGTATTAAGGACGAAGAATTTAATTCGTTTTCGCTACTTTCGACAATTCATTCGACTTTAAAGACGTAATATTGTGAGAGACAATATAACCACCAATCTCTTTAGAGCTTCTCTTTCGTTACGTTTACAACCCGCATGAGTTTAAACTAAACACAAAGCTGCGGATAAGAACGGGACAGTCTTTTTGGCGACGTTGCGAGGAGTCATGTTAAAATGAACTCGACTGTACGATGCTCGTGTATTGCATTAGAGGAGCCGCTAACTCGAAGAGACGTTTGGTCTCGCGGAAACGTGGAAGAGGCCATTACTGTGGCTCAAACTGTATGTTCCGTGCGACAAATCAAATGTACCGCACACGGCGCGCGAAGCTTGAGAAAATGAGAAGAGATGACAGGAAACGGGAGTCTCTGCGAATGATAAAATCGTAACAGACGATCCGAATCCTTTTGGAACCTTTATCTCCAGTGTCACATCCGTGATACAGAAAAAAAAGTGCCGAAAAAAAGGCCGCGACGAAAAAATTTTTACACAAACTCTTATTAATGGTGCCGGATCCGAATGGCGTTCAATTTAAAAATCAAACCATTTTTTCGAGCGCGATTTATTGCCCTTCGGCTCAATAAATCGTCCTACTTTATTGCACCAGACTTTGACTGAGCAGGCAACATTTTTTTTACCAACGTTTCTTCGCATATTGAATGTATAAAATTTCGTTGCGAATGGAAAAAAAACAACTCAACGATGGTAAAATTACATTTTACAGACGCGACACATTGAATCGAGATATGTTTTTCGTCAGCGTTAATTTGTGTATATTGAACTGGTTTGAAACATTTTTTTTTTTTGCCGTGATGCGCATGTACATTTATTCATTACTTAAGTCTTTCTAACCATGAAAACCGTGATATGAATTATAAAGGCAGCAATGTTGCGTCACAATTATTATACTTGAAACAATTTCTTTGGGCCGACAACACAACAAAGAACATATAATCACGCACGGCACGAAAATATAACGATGTTCTGTAAGCCACACGTATGACTCGACGTAACTTTCTATATTTGTCGAATCGTAAAACTCATTCGACTGATTCGCGTTAATTGATCTATGTAAGGAAACGTGAAGTGAGAACGCGCGAACATACGACGCGGAACCGACCCTTCCGGTTGCGATCGGCAAGCCATTTTTGTTGAGAAAAGCATTGCCATGAAAGTACACGCGTCAATGTATAGCAATCATCATAACGTAATAACCGAGACAATGTTCGAGTACAATTGTGGAATTCTTTTTTTTTTTTTTTTTCATTTTCTAAAATTTCATAACTCGATATATTTAATGCCTGCTCTCGGTAAATATATACTATCATTATTTTTTTTGGATTTCTTAATTATTTAATTACTCGTGTAAATAATATATCTGAAGTTGAATTTTTGATGTATAAAATTATTTTACTAGTACGAAACATCTCGCGTTGCATTTAAATGCACTATACGTTTTTACTTGTAACAAATAGCATAGACATTTCTCCGATTAATTGGAACGAATGGAGGTGCGCAAAAACAATGAGCAGGATTCATTTAGCGCTAATTAGTGCATTATAGATTTAACTTTGTGCTCGCACGTGAGACAAATGTTGCCTAACGGCTGATAGAATATCACTTGATGTTAGAGACGAACACGATTAAGGAGAGGGATATCGAATAAGGAAGCGATATATAAAAAGTTGCGCAGCTGAACCGCGTCTGGTTCTCAGCCCACTTCGGACGAGCGGAGGCTACGAAGATGATGCTTATGAACGAGGTAAAGAGGTGGAAAGAATAAGTGAAATAGAAGATGTACAAAGAGAAAGACATTTCCCACAGATCAAAGCAACCGTGGTACGCGATTACACGCGACCATAAGCGTAAATTATAGAGAAACCGGAAAGGAGTCGTCTATGAAATGAAGAAAAAAAAGAAGAATAAATGTTGAACAAAAACTATACAGTTATAAAAATCATCTCGGTTCCGGGTCCGGCAGATTCGGTTCTGCGTCGCCTCACTATTCTACGACTTGACGCGTCGCATAATCGTGGCGGACACGGTAATCGTCGAAACGCGTCGTAGCGTTCGTCATGCCATGTGCATCTACGTTAGATGTATGGATCTATTAAAGACGTTGCATTTTTTGTTGCAGGGCTCTCTTGCTTCCCCGGTCAAACTCAATTTCCCGCGCATACAAATCTGCCACTTCCAACTCGCTTTTATTTTGCACTAAATGATATTTATAAACAGTAACACCAAATAAATGTATCTATTACAAATTTTACAAAAAACATGTACTAATGAAAAAAAAAAATAGAAAAATATTTTATGCTTCCAACGGAGCCGTGAGATAAAATTTTACAATCCAATAATTTGATCTTTATAAAACTTTGTTCAGTACAAACTAATCGTTCTACATTGAAGTAGATTTTCCGATTAATATTTGTATGAATTAATTATAATATGAAAAAGAAATCTTTTTATAGAAAAGTACGCACTCATATTATTTGCGTTGAATGGGAATCGAAAAACCTCCAAACCAAATATGAAATTAATTCTCATGGAATATGCATTTATTTATTTTATATATAATCGCAGATAATACAGTGTATAATAAGCGATAATATATGTAATAAAATGCACGGATATTTCATTAACTTTAATGTTCTATTGTTAAAATTACTGTTTGATTTTTTATATCCGGTCTAAAAATCTAAATAAATACAAAAGACATAATATGCTATTCACATCTAAATCAAAGATAAGAATATTTATTTCGCAAAATTTTGTTGAACTTATTGAAATCATTGAATCTCTTTTATTGGAAGTGATTATCAAACTTGTAATAAATAGCGAACATATTAATCTTATATCCTTATATAAATTAATTTTCTTTTTTGCGCTATTTCCATTTTGCAATGATAAAATAATAATTCACACGGGATGATATTCGTAAATTTTTATATTCACAGAACTTTTTTATGTCAAAGGAAGGACTATTTTAAATTGGAGACAGACAATAAAAAATGTATACGATTGATATCGCACTTCTGTATAAAAGACATCAAACCTCTCAATTGAGTCATTTATTAAGTCATCGAAGATCGAATATCGATTTCGAATCAACATAAATTACCATAACATTTTTGAGCATTTCCTTAATATCTCCAGATCGGATCTAATTGAAATTCAGTTGGAAAAAAAAACTTGTCGAATCCTCGTACAAATGTATAACTTGAATTATAGGACGGAAAGAAACAAATTATGAATGCGCGAGTAAGTAAATGATACAATAAGTAGGCGGTAATCAGTCATTACTTTTAGAGCAGACTGAGACGAGCGATGGTAAACCAACTATAGACCATATACATCATGTGCAACATAGACACATAAAACATTGCAAAGAAATGCGCTAGGATATAGTGCTTAATGACGAAAGATAGACACGGCTTATTATGTGATAAATTTAGAAAACGTAATTATTGATAAGCGTTAATGAGCTGCCGTGCACGTTAGGGGGCATCCTTTCGAATCATGCACTTACGCTTGCTCACGCACGACAAAGCGCAACCATGCACGTACATTGTTTTTCACCTCCCAGACTGAGAGCTATTTGAATCGTTCCACTTTTGAGATTTGATATTCACTCGGAGTGTGTCTCCTAATGTTATGATCATCATAAATTTCGTTTAGACATTTTTTTATTATTAATATTTACATAACCAACGAAAGTTCTTTCCAATTAAAACGTCACAAGATTATTGAATTACAACTCCTAAATATTAATTGCAATATTGTGAAATAAAAATGATTGAAATTGTAATTGCATAAATTCCATGTTTTCTCCAGAAGACGTTGTTTTTTAGATTCAGATCTCTTCATAAGTTGAAAATTAAAATTGAAATGTATAAACGAGAAATGCTCATAATCAAATTACAAACATAATTAGTAATTTTATGATTACTCAGAGATGTAAAAATTTTCCAGGAAATCATAATCAAGTTTTTGCAGAATCGTATTCATCATTCGTCTTCATTGTGTGAACGAATAAATTGTAATCAAATGAAATGTGTCAAACGAAATCGGAAAATGTTATAGACAGTAATTTCCTTGGACGCCACCGGCGCACGCAGCTCCGAGCGTTGATCCGTCTAGGGATCGGAAAGCTTGCTCGCAGTAGATCACCGATAAATCGCGCGCTCGACAGACAAGTAACGAACGCCGCGGGCGAGATTCACGATCTTGATCGCAGCACTACTTCGTGCAAGACGCCTCGAACGTTTCTTTCGTATTTTTCATTACATATTAACGCGCAACGACTGGAACACACCGCAAGATAATTTGCCTGGGGACGATGCATTACACTTACACGGAAAAATTGCAATTTATCGTTGGATCTATAGATTGATCTGCGCAGTGGGATCTCTGGCTTCCGATCAATATGCACTGAGGAAAAGCACACGATAAATATTTATCAAGATTATCCATAAAATATGGAGGGAATTATAATTTTATGAACAAGAGCAAACATTTTCAATTAAAATTTTTTGTTTGGTTCTTTTTTCAATAAATCAAGTGCAATTTTGTAAATTCAGATGAGAGAACTGAAACATGCACGTAATTGGTAAATCGATACTGAAATTGTCACAAGGAATAATTTACGAAATCAATATTATTCAATCGCCTTGATTATCCCGTTTAATCTGAAAGAGGACGTTAATGGTCCTCGAAACAAGATTTTGAGCAAGCGTCTCCCGTATTAGCAGCTCCTCCGCCCAGTCTGGCGCAAGGGCTGTTTTGCGCGGTATATTAATTTAATTCTTTGGATACCCGATAGATAACTCGGGGGTGGTACTGTCAAAATTTGAATATTCATAGGAAAGAGAGAATAGCGATCGGATGTAATAGAATTCAAAGTAAAGTGTATAGGGGATGTAAAACTTCGAACCGTGATACGATAATATTCGCTTTTGGTACGGAGGTTCATTGTCACGAGCAAATTATCATTGTCTTCGCATAAAAAAGCTATCCAGAAAGTCCAACTTTTTTCCTATCGATGCCAAAATTTTCATTGAATTTTATTGCTGGACAAACTTTAACTGCTTTAGGGAACCTCAGTGATCTTGTCATACCATCAGTTTATATAATAACATTAACCGAGAAAAAGAGAAGAAACAGTCAAGTCGTTCTTTCAGATTTTAATCTCATCTCAAATCCGGTATGAAATTTGGCGTTTTTATTATGATTGTGCGATACTCATCGAATACATTGTCACGTTGATGCTTACATTCTAATATTCGATTTTATGTGGGAAAAGGGAAGGCTATGTAATGACATCGAAAATGAGATTTTAATGGTTTTACGCTATGATGACTTTGATATAAGTAGACTTGTATTTTGAAGAATCTCAAGTTTTATAGAGATAGAAGAGAGAGAAACGAAGAGCTAATTCAAGCTTGAGTTCTCAACTTGTCAACATGTCACAATGTTTGAATTTTTCACTGTTATAAAAACAATTGATGTACCTCTGTGATTTATAACATATTATATATAACATAGTATATTAAGTATATAAACAAAGATAACTAGCGTAAGTCGACTTTCATTAGACAATTAACTTTCTTATCTGCTCACACAATTCAGTCGAATCAAGTTTTTCTCACCAATCAAAAAGCATGAGTAGACGAAAAGAACAAAAAAGATGAGAAAACTAGTGCAAATCAATAGAGCAACCGAAATCGGAACACGGAGACGACACTAAAAAGTGTACAGTTGCAGTCGTTCTTTGTGTACTTGAGCAAGTGTCTTACGTTTCCTGTAAAGTACGCGCAGCTTGGCGGAAGTTGAGACAAAAGTATCGGATGACCGTAAGAGTAAAAATAAAAAGAATTAGATGAAATCCAGCGCGAGAGGCGAAAACTTTTAATGCGCCGCGGAAGTTGAAGTTGGCCTATTACTTCATGCCATCTCAACCGCGTGCCGATTCTTGCCCCCACCCGCATGCACGAGCAGCGAAGCTCGCAACCGCCGCGTTATCACCTCTGCACCCGTTTTCTTGCTTACATTCTCGCTCGCCTGAGACGTCTTTAATCGTAATCATCGTCGAGTGTTAATGTTCCCGTTAACTCGACTGAGGTGTTTAACCTTGTTAACTTCGCAACACAGTCTACCTGGTATATTATATTGCGCACTATACACACTTACACACACGAATTCGCTATCTTGGCACGTCTTTGCGTGGAAGAGGCTACAAGCACGCGCACGTATGGGAACGAGCATAGGTCACACCTGACATATTGGACGGATCTCTGCCTTTGTGAGCACACTGTCAACACACTGTCGACGAGTCACGACTCTGACCGTAGTTGCACTCATATGTCACCGGAATCTCGATTCCGCGTGTCACTCTAATTTTAATCGCCGCGATTAACGCCACCAGTCCGTACAGTATTTTTAGTCTTTGTCAAATTAAATTCAACATTGTATGCTAGTCATGGAAAACGACTCACTTGTTCCCTTTCCACTTAAAGACGCGCGTTTCCAAATACGCATGACTATTATTTGCCCGACAAGCCAAAAAGAAACAATCGACCGACGGCAGACGAATTATGCGGAAAGTGTTTTGTTGTGTCCCTAATTATGATAAATTACGAAATGCGGTAATATTTATTACTCTAATTATGAGCCATGAAGACAAGTTATTTTCAAGTCAAGATATGTTTCAACAAATTATTTTAATTAAATTGATTAAATTTATTCCTTAAACTTTGTGACCTTTGCGTTCTAGTTTGTATGTTTATTAGCTTTTTTTATCAACTTGTTAATTGAAGAGAACAAAAAGGATTTGTCTAAAATCACAGAGACGCCAAAATTAGAAAGAAACAATGGATCGTGAAAAATGTACGCGTCATATTTTAAATGTATTAAAAATCTGTCAAGAATGTGACAGTAAATTGTTGCAACTGTTGCGATTCTCACGCACGTTTTATAATAGAGAAATGCGATAAATGGCAAAGATAAGGTAAAGTTGTACTATTATGGTACAGCAAGAACAAAACAAAAATTAAAGCCATAGAGTGTCAACTGACCCAACATGTCAGCCAGCACTCCTCGGCCTATCTATTGTCCGTACACCGAACGTTCAGATTTAAATGTAAGTAATTGCAACTCTCGCATGACTGTAGAAAAAGTATCAAATTTGTTCACAGCGTGATAAAATCGTACACTTAAAACATCCTTTTTATTCGTTTTTAATGATATTATCTGATTTTCAGAAATAACTTTCGTAGCATGATACGATTGTTCTTGCATGTCGAGCGGATGGGATTTCAAAACATTATGATTAGGAACAAGACTTTTTGATGCGAAAAATAAAAGGAGCGTTACGTAAGATACGCGAAAATAAGATAATTGAATTCTTTTTAATTTAATATTTTCAGTATAGATATAAACACATTTAACTTGGTCGCAACTAAAAATATAAAACTTTTCCATTGATTTTCTATTGGTATCATAATGATTTCATAATGGTGTTGACATTATTTTTATAATAATTTTTTTTATCGGATAAAAACGATCATCACGATCATCAATTTTTTTGCATTTCAGAATTATTTTGTAATAAACATCAACGCACTTCGAAAATTTCAAAGAGAATTTTAAGCGAGCACTCTGGTATTTCTCCATAAACTACTTTGTACTTTGCAATATGGGTCATGCGACGTCAATTAAAAGTCTCTGCGGAAATAATGCGTACACATTTTTCAATTATTGTCAAACTGATTTTTTTCAAGGACACTTGCGTCAAAATGGTTGGCTATGACTTAAAAACAACAAAAAAGATGAATAAAAATAAAAAATTCTATTTTTGTGTTGCCAAAGAGCTTTCTCCTTCAAGGTAAAAAAATAATAATAAATAAACGTGGGAACATATTATTCATAATTGCCGCAAATTAAATTTCTTTCATATAATAATCAGTCTTTCTGGTTTGAAGCATTGCATAAAAACCGCAGAGTTTAATGAAAGTTCTGCGTCTGAGGAGTCGATTGTCTTTGTTTCTTGGCGTATTTCGAGAATTATAGAATCTTCTCCTTTTTCGAGCATCAGACAAATAGCTTCTTGGTACGCTGATGCTGAACATCGAATACGGACTAAGCTCCAACGAGAATAACATTGATTTGTGATAAAGATAAGCGAAATAAAATTCCAACTTCCCATTGTTTAGCACGGCTTCCAATTAGCTCTATCAACTATGAGATGAGTACTCGCGATCCTTTGATGCCCGAGTGAGTCTGGTGTAAATGCTCATTTGCAAATGGTAATTTTCAAGTCTTAGCTATTTGTTTTCATAAAATACTAATTCAAAGACAAAGTACCGAAAAAACGTACATTTAATGTAAAAATAAAAATATATAGATTTCAGCATCGAAAGAATAGCTACGAAACAACGTGATTAAAAATAAGTAACTTGAAATTAAAATGATATTAAACAAACTGCAATGATAATTGGTTGACACAAGGAAAAAGAAGCAAATATTAATTGAAGGTATATGCTAATAAGTTGTTTTTTATGCAATTGTCGGGGATCTATGTAGGAGTGAACGTGTGGGTCTTGAGGAGAGAAGAAGAGTAAGAGAAAGATACTTGGTGACATTTAGTTCGTTATCGGGCACACATCGGGTAAGAAAAATGAGTGGACAGAGATAAAGAAGCCACGCGGTTGCAGGTATGGAAACAGGCATACTAAATCCTGAAATGATCCTAGGACGTTTCCACGGAGTTCGAATGATTTACCGGAACTAATCTTGAACAGGGTTGTGGTCTGGGCTGATGCGAGTCCGCCGGGAGACACAAGAGAAGTCTGATTATCACTCAAGATTGGTTGCACAAAAGGGCCTGCTCTCGCGAAAGACGGCCCCGTGCTGGTTTAAGATTCAAATAATTTTTTACGAGGTCTTTCTTGCATTCGTGCACGGACTACTGATGAGAGGCCACTTGAGCCGAGCAAATATAAAGCGGCCATCAAAATGAATATGTGCTGAATTCGTACGTATCAAGCGAAAATCAAAAGCGTCGCATAAATTCATGTCTTTTGAGATTTGTTGCATTTCAACATTAACTCAATGGGAACGAGCGCGACAAGAGAGATGCAACACATGTACGCGAACAGAAAATGCACAAAGTTGAGAATTGAAATTGTAACCTCGATGCATCTGACATGGAAAAATAAATCTTGCGACCAACTGTAACGCTTTGGCGGCAATGAATCTTCATAAAATTAAAGCGCAAAAAATTTTTGGCAGCAGTCCGCAACGCACTGTACAAGATTTTCACTTCTACTTTTCATGAAATCGGAAATTGAATTTCAGACGGAAATACGGTGTAGCAGAAATTGGATGAAGGCACTTGGCCAAGAAGCCAAGAGTATATTCTATCATTGAAATTGTAAATTACTTTGATTCACAAAGAATAAAGAGATCCACTGATATGAGAAGAGCGCTAATTTTTGGCGGATGATGATCTAAGGGATACATTGTATAAAATTAGAACCGCGGATAAAGCGAAAGAGCATCCCACGAGTGATTAATTGTTTTGGTAATAATTTTTAAATGGAATGCATAGGATTCAATTAAAATTTAATTTGGAAACTAATGGTATCGAATGAGAGATCTTAAAATGCTTGTACCCGCTATCCCATTCGTATGTCGACTGGGGTAAGATACATAGAGCGGGTGGTCGGGTGGTGCCTACGTACATTCGTGTATATCTATTTGCAGACACAGATAAACACGGATAGAACCAACACTCCGATACCAATCCGGGACAGAGCGTGAGTGTTCTTATAGTGGAACTTATTGATCCAACAAAACTCATTTCAAGATACAGTGCGAAGTCTCCAAGATACTGCTCCTACTCTGTTCTCTCTTTCTCCATCATCTCTCCTTTTCCTTCTTTCTCCGTTGCTTCAGAAGCTTCCAACGCGCGATTCTATACTCTCGCGCGCGCTTTCTCTCTTGCTCTTCCGTCCAACCTCAACCCTCCTTCCGGTCCCCACCACCCTCTTACCGATTGCAGCCCCATCCGCCCAACTCTTCGCCGCACCTCCGCGTCCTCCTTCTCCTCCAACTCCCGTATCGTATCCAAGACGGTTCTATACGTATAGACGGTTAATGCATGTACAGAACGAACGGGAATAAGAGAACGAGCAAGGAGGCTGACTGCAAGGGAGTTTTCATATTTGCCAAGCTTATAACAGAATAAAACCTCCACGCACAAATGTATACCCGCCGAAAGTACCGCAAAATGCCTCTCGGTATTTATCGCGAGGCTTTTGTTTTTATCGATGTTTACCCATAAATAATTTCCAGGGGGATGACATTCCGGCAGGATGTTTTAATTCGATCCATGCCATAGTTGCAGAATTTGGCGTCCAATCATTGGAATTGAGCTCAATAAACTGTGACTGTTGGAATGAAGAAATCTCATTCCGCGAAATGTTAGTTTTCGTATCCGTAGAAAAGTTGATAATTAGAGATGAAGCGTGACCTTGTGCTCTGGTTCATTCGCCTAGCCCCGTTTCGTCCTTTTCCGGCGCAAAGTAGCGGCCAAGAGTGCCGTCTCGCTCTGCCTCGTGGAATCTCACCGTCGAAGACGCGAAGTTTCCCGACAACAACTCGGCACTGAAAGCAATTTTGGCCTCTACCACTTCTCATCTGGTCTCTTGCAATGAAGGAAAGTGCATAAAGCTCTCGAGTATTCTCATTCGTGCCACGGAATCGAGACCTGTTAAAAAAGGAAAGTTAAAAACCAAAAACAAAAATAACAATATAAGTGACGAATAGTAGATAGAAAATTGCTGACCGTTTTAAATTGGAGGGTTGAGCGATCGATGAGTTTGAGGACAAACAATGCGGTGGCCGTGACGAGTGCGTGAAAACGAAAAGTCGTTTGCGAGATGTTTGTGTCCCAAAAAGGAGGACGATCCTGCGGAAAAAAAGAGCGCAGATAAGAGGGACGGTGAAAAAGAAAAGAGGACCAGCGGTTCAGCGAGGTGAATCGTGAAGGACGGGAGGAAAAGAGATACGTGCGGGAAGAGGTTGGGAAAGGGGGAGGAAGGCCACGAATGTCGGAGGGAAAAGAGGGAAAGAGAGGACGGAACTCTGCGAGGCGAAGCGCGGCGCGAGGAAAAGAGGGAGCCGAGTTGGAGGAGATAGATGTATGTGGGAGGGCCGCTCGATACAGCCCCAGCAAAACCCCATCCTCCTCCCGAAGCCAAGCATCGCATCGCGAGGTTAAAGTGAGAAAAGTCAACCCAGTCACTCGACGAGTCCTTCCCCGCCAGGACATCGGGCGAAAGAAGGACACAGATAGAGCCAGGATTCCCTACGCGACGCCAGGTCAAAGACCGAAGTGTTAACGGCTACTGTTCACTGCGAACGTTATATCGGCACGCGGTCATTCGTTTCTGACTGCAGGGGCCAACGCACACACGTGCATGACAGCGACAAATTTTAAAGACGCGCTTGCGGCACAAACGGCTTTCATCGTGCCGAAAATTTCTATCAGTCCGAAACATTTCGCAAACATACGTGTATCCATGCACAATCAGAAAACATCGTGCGCAACTTGTTGTGTGTGTACACATAACACACGTATAGAACAAATTATAATTACTGAAGTGACAGATGCAGAGACTGCGTGTGTCTCGGCGGCTTTTCAAATGTAATTAAATTATCAAAATCAAGCGACATCTTTCGTTTTGTTCGAACAATGTAAAAAGTTGGACGGAGCGTGATTCGCGGCAAACAGACAATGACGAAAACAAAGATTGTGAGGGAGCGAGAGCGGTCGCACGCGCAGGGGTAGCATCGTGGCCGCGCGTACACTTGCGGGTGTTTGGCCGAGCCAAAGGTGCATGGATCGCGAGAGCGCTGGATCAGTCGTCCTTTTATCGAGAGACTTTTAAGCCCACTTTGCCGAGTTGGCTGGCTTTCAAAATTCGTCGAGAGTCGCAGAGCAGAGACTCGCCTGGTACTGCCTGCTGCAGTCGGCTTGTCACTTGGCTGGTTATCCAGGCACTTCCATGCCCGGCCACGCGAATACGAGTGCATAAACATGCGAGCAAGCGCCATCCTAGCTAAAAAGTACCTTTATCTCTAGCGAGCTGGTTCGTTCCTTCTCCCCTCCTGACGCAATGCTTTTCCTACATCCCTCTAGGTATCTCTCTTTCTGACGTCTCTCTGTCCTACTACCACATATGCCGGCTCAAAAAGTGGAGGACGAGGGAAGAAGAGGTGGGCGCGCGCTCACGTAGGTTACTCCTTTCTGCCGGCGGAGGATATTGTGATTTTAGCGTCTGTGTAATTATGGAAATTAGCGACATGGAAAGCCTAGGATAAAAGGGTTGATTATAATCCGAGCGTCGAGAAGCGAGACGGGGAATAAGAGTCCGAGCTCAAGCAAACGAGAGAGACAACTAGAGGCTATTCGGGCGTTTCTCGTGCCACACAATCGTAGATTAAAACGCTCCTTCTGCACTCGCACCTTTCCTCTCTCTCACATTTTATATCCACGTATCTCCTCTTGGCATGTATCCTTGGATCACGGCGATATTAAGATCAAGCACACTGTCTACGTTCCGTCTCTTGATCTTCTTATAAAGGTTACAAATTTGCGACATCGCAAGATTGTCATAACTTTATAATCTAACTTGCAAGTACTCACAAAAACTGTGAACAAGTTTTCATTTTTTTTTTTTTTTTCAACTCTTTTTGAACTACTAAATCAATATCAATTGCAACATATAAGTTTGATGGATATAGATGAGGGTCATCTCGACTGGAAATCTAATATTTTTATCTCCACTGTGCGTCCTCTCGGTTTGTCTTTGAACGTCACTGAGAAGATAGCTCTCTCATTGTTACATTTTGCACTTTCACGTGACAGATCCTCCTCTCGGTGAGTGCGTCTTTTTCTCGCTCCCGAGAGGACCGTCACACCGTCGCCCTCGCCGTTTTTCCTATCTGGCTATTGGACTGGATGGGTTTGAACTTCGGCATTGGGAGTCGGGAACCTATGATGTGATCGGGTATCGAGTATCGGCTCGCGCTCCCATTGGTCGACCTACCGCGCACGGTCGCCGGCGCGGAGTTACGACTGATTTGTTACGTAAAAACGTCGATAGCTTCTATACCACCGCCTCTGCAACTGCCGCCACCGCCCTCGGGGGGTGTGAGAGAGAATGAGAAAAAAAATCGTAAAGGGGAAAGGAGCGAGGAAGGAAAGGAGGGAGGTACTCCTTTTTTTCTATCGGCGCCGTGCGCCGTTTCTGTTCGTTCAGCCAGGAATAACGCTTTGACGAAGAAATGGCCGACAGACGTCGACTTCATCAAGTAAGATGACCTTTTTTTTTCCTTCACTTTTCGCTTATCTCCCTTTTTTTGTAAGAGAAGAATTTTCCGCAAAAGATACGTTGTGAATATCTTACAAGAATTTGCACTCTTCAGAGCTGCGATCAACGTACAAATGAAAAATACGTGATGCTCTATTGTAATGGTGTTAATAAAAAAAATTTATCAAATTTGAGTGAATCAAAAATGATTTTTTTTATTGTTAAGATTCGAACTTTGAGTCCTGATCACGAATAGTAATCGATTGGTAAGATCTAAACAATTAAAACAGTTTTGCAAATTTAATGCAACAACAAAATATTTACTGGAAAACTATCAACCGACTTAAAAATCTTTTGTCGTTAAAGCGCATTTCAAGTTTTAATGTATAAACTTTCACTTCTTTTGCCTAGAGAGTTTATCAGAATATTCCAAAACTTTTGAAATGCACTTGGAAATATTTTATACTTGAAGTAAAAAATGTATTCAAATTGTCAGTTTCTTTCCTTTCTTTCATTTTCATATAAAAGTGTACGTCTTTTTTTTCTTTTTTTTTTTTTTTTTGAAAATTAAAAAATTCTAAGAAGCGCACAAATCATTTTTTAATCGACCATATCTTGAAACATAAATACTAGTCGAACAGGGAGGGTCTTTGGTGAAGAAGTGATACCAGTGGTGACCACATTGTCAAGTTACATTTCAATAGGACTCTGCCATTTAACACCAACAGTAGAGAATCACCGAAAGTTTCCTGCAATGAAAGCACATTCGCAGAACCTATTGTGAAAAGATCTGACCACTATCCGTTGCACTGAAGGTGTATTCAGTTTCGCGAGAACTATGGACTCCGAACTAGCATTGGCGTTAACTGCTGTTATAAAAAAAAACCTGTATTCTATTTTCCTGAAAAGATAATGGTTCATAAGTGCAGTGGAATAAAGATGAAATAAAAAGTGAAACGATTTGAATCGCGTATTTAACTTTCTTTGTATAAGAAAGTGATCTTAATGAATAGTTTACCTCTCATTACTCGATGCAAAACACAAATCAAAATCAAATTAAAATTTTAATCTAGAATTTGCAAAAAAAAGACCGAAAGGTATAATAAATGCAATAGCTTTGACTGAGAAGATATTCTATAGAATCCTATCTGTATAGCTATACTTTTGAAAGCGCTACCAGTGATTATATCTCAATTCTTTTATATTGATTTTGCGCTGTGGAATTATAAAATAGTTGAATGAGTTTCAACTTGCGATGCAAATGCATTAGCGATGCAAATGGGATGGTAATGAATCAGCCATTCGCTAAAAATAATCGAAATAGGAATGGGTGGTGGTGGTGGTGGTGCTCTGGAGGCAGGCAGGCAGGTAGGTGAGGGTGAACCAATATATTGAAAGTGAGGGGGAACCACATCGGAGCTTAAACTGCGAGGACGACGCGAGAGCGCAGACTCAATATCACCGAACCAAACTCCCCGATAGGTCGAGGTTCGACCCGAAGGGGTGGGAATAGATTTCCGATCGCGCTGGGGTGCGTTTCCGCCAGTCGCAGAGAGAGGAGCGTCCTCCGATACCTCTGTAACGGGTCCACCCTTGGTGTAGGTGGACCAACGCACTCTCCACGCACCTACGCAGAGGTGAAACCCTCCCTCTGTGGCGCTGCTGCAGTTCAACAGCAGAGCAAAGTGGAGGTAAAAGACGACCAAGTGGAGAGACACCGAATCGCTATTGACCAGGGTTCGATGCGCGCATCTGGGCGTAACCCATTCGTTCGTTCGTTCGTTTGTTCGTTCGTACTGTCGGACCGTCGAGCAGAGAAAAGTAAAAGGAGGGAGTTGTAGGTAAAGTGAGAGAGAAAGAGAGAGAGGAGAGGATTGAGAGGAGAGGCGCGCCTGCGAATTGTCGTCCAGGCAACGGCGACACTAGAAAAATCGAACTGAAATAAACCGAAGCGTTTTCTTCCCGGATATCGAGCCTCGCCATGACTTCCCGCCTTTGAATATCTTGCTACCACGTTTGCACATTTCAGTTTACCTACGCTCTGGTCCTGAAATTTTTTAGACTTGAAATTAATTCTAGTTATTAAAGCAATAAAATAAACAGAACATTAGGTGCAAAAGTTTTTACGAGCTTTGATTTTATGTTTCAAAAGGCGATATTCAAATGGGTTTGGAATTAGTAAGTAAATGCGTACGCTCTGTTTTCGTCGTAACATCTGATTAGAAACTTATTAAAAACTTTGTCAGAACACATCTTTCACCTCTCTCGCAACTTGTACGATGCTATTTAGCGGTGTTGGTTATTAAAGTCAACGCTATCTGCTAGACGAATTTCGTAGCCAGACGACGAGAATCTCGTAAATAAATGATACCCCTCTCTTCTTTATCGAAATTTTGCCGAGGCTAGTATTTGATGAGAATCGAGACTGCACATGCCAAGGAGACTCAAGCAATGTTCGCAGCCATCGACTATGGTTATCTTTCACGACGTGTAGATCTCCAAAGCTCGCCGCAACTTTCAGCGGATGAATTGTTAGAGCGATTTAGGCGCTACCGCGGCAACGGTCTTTTCACCCATTCTCTTCTTTCTCGTTCATTCTATTCTATCTGTTTCGTCATCCCGTCTCCTTCCCACGTCTCAGTCCGTCTCGGTCGAGCTTGCATGCTGTGCTAAATATGCCCTCCTCACTGCCGCGCACCTATATCTTCGCTCCTCCTCGATCCGCCAGACTTTTCACTGCATCATCTCCTTGTCGGTATTAACACGTCTCCATCCATGCTATGCAGTAACAAAGAATTATTATTTGTACGCGACGAGGGATTTTGCAGTAGACAAACTATTTCATCGCAGCTGTTGTAACACTGCTGGATTCAAAAAAACTGATTTGACAAAAGTAAAAGTAAAAATTAATGATTGTGCTAATTACCTTGTCACCGGTAGAACTATATTTATTAATTTGATCTAATTAAGGCTTCACAAGTTGCTTTGTATATTTTCAAAACTCAACGGAATCACTCGATAAGAGCACTTGTCATTGAGCTCATAAACCTAAGAACAGTGGTGAAAGATCCAGTCCGGAAGTTAACTCTGAGCTCAAGTTCAGCGCTTCTTTTAAACTAGAAAAAAAGTGAAAGTTATTTTTACACTTTGCAGAAGTGATTAAAAATTTTCACTTATAATCCTTGGCTTTAAATTGTTTCGTATTGTATAACTGCTCGTTCAACTCAAGATATCAAAAAAAAAAAATTAAATTATTTATACCTCATGGACAGTACGCCCATCTCGGAGCAAGAATAACAATTCAACTTCACCTCTCGACCACTGTTCTCTGAATGGAAAACACTTGAGCATTGCTGTTCAAAAGACAGACGAACGTCGCTCGCAGCTTGCGTGACAAGCCGAGCACCTCATTTAACTTCTGAATGTCCTCGACCGCTGATTATTAGCCGGCTGTTTTTGCGGGTTGACTTTTGACGTGAGGGCGTCGCAAAATCGTTGAAGTTGAAGATTTTTCGTTCAAGGTCTCGCAACGAAATCGTAACGGCGTTACCACCTTCGAGGCAGCGTGATGGTCGGAGGTGGCGGCGATGGGGGGTGGTCGGCGGTATTGATCTCGACTCTTGCTTTTCTCAACTTTTTATCCGGCAGAACCAACCAACCAGCCAACCACCACTGGCTCCGCTATCGCCAGAGCGACCACCTACCACCACAGCATCGGCACCGATACCACCACCAGCTGCATTGCCAGCGGAGCAACGACTCACTTCAATTTCTCATTCCCACGAGAATCCTCGACGAAAACTTATGAGCGTTCAACCGAGTTGACGAGAGGAGCCCGATTTCTTTTTTTTTCTTCGGGCACGCGGATAAGCCCACCAAGAGATTGATGATCGTTCCAATTATGCGCGCGCGCATCAAAACTTATTGACGTTATTCCGGCATTCATTCGATATTTGTTGTTCTCACATTGCGCACACCAAATACGGCCTCAGTCATTGGAGACGTTTATAATGTGTGCGCGCGAGATGACTGTGGATTCGCAACGCACAACTAGGACCGGAAAATTAAAATTCAGTTTAGTAGTACGCTATGTAGTAGGCTAAACGCGCTTAGTGCGAGCTCTCATTTTGCCACCTGGTGAAATATTGTGTATTTATTTGCCTCGAACCCGCGGATCCTCATCTTGCCATTTACCCTCCGCCTAGTCCCCACGTTACCTCTCTCTCATTCTCTCTCTCTCTCACTCTCTCTCTCTCTCTTCGGGCACCAAAATCCTCGCGAAACTCGGCTGCAACGAAACATCCTACACGTTATCTGCCGCGCTCCCCGACCGTTTTCGCGAAATTAATATATCCTCTCATATACTTTGCATATTATTGCAATATTCCGTATAGCTGCGACTCGTTCGTCTTTTCCTTATTTCGTGTTCTCTGCAAATTTCAAACCAGTCTCTGATGGCATACACGCGCGAATCAACCGTCTGCTTCCTTTTCCGTGAATTCATCACTTACGCCTCGATTTGTCGACTTGTGTACATCGCGACGCGCAATTATCAACGATTGTTCGTTCAATTGGGCGGATCTGATTGCATCTGATACGCGCCACTTGCTCGCGCAGATTAAACGAAAAGCCTCAGCCGGCGTTATTTGCATCTTCTAAGTGATAAGTAAACCTCGCGTACATATATCCCAAGGTGGGTGATAAGCGGGAAATAAATCGCAAAACTTTAAGTAGTTATAAATCTATACTTGCGTCTGAAGTGGGGGAGTAGAGAAAGCTCGCGGAGGAAAGCAGTGAGTAGAGAAAGACGACTAGTTGGCAAGAGGTACGAGAGAGAGAGAGAGAGGGTGCAACGTGCGACGTAGACAGAGCGAGAAGCAAACGTAGCAGGCGGCATAAAATATAATTGCATCGGATGGCGTCACTGCCTGCACGCCCCTAGCGCTAATAGCGCTCCGCTTGCTCTCGCATTTTAATGCCTAAATTATGTTCGGCACGAGAGACAGACGAGAGCCAGTCTCGAGAAGAGAAACGTATCGATTGCGACTTTTCGACATTGCTCTTGCTTATTGCATGCGCTAGTTTTTTCTGTTGGACTCAAGTGTAATTGGTTATTCAAGAAGGATGTACGTGAAGTCATCAGCCCGGAAATATTTACGCAGCTTCGCTTTGATACAAGTTTACGAATGTAATGGCTCTGTCATTTTAAAATGTAACGTAATTAAAATTAAAAATATATATAGATTCTTTATAATTTATTTAGTTTCAAATTTCAAACCAAACGGCTTGATATATGCGCTGACGCGACTAACACGCGATCGGAAGGTCTGAGGTTCAATTCCTGTGACTGACTATTTTATCGAGATTTTTAGTTCCCTGGATGCTTGAAACAAAATCAAATGACCTATTAATTAAAATTGATAGGACAAAAAATGACAAAATTATTCATACAATCAATCATGATTTAGGATTCGTTAAAAATATAGAAACTCGAGATCATACATAGAAAACCTCAAAAAAACTTGTTAAAAAAATTATAGAATGTAACCAAAAAAATTTTTTTTGAATGTCAAGAATAAATTGGAATTTGATAAGATATTTATTTGACTGCAATTTAGTGTTTTTCTCTTGCTTGCTAATTTATGGCCGAAGGCTTTGGTACGCAAATCTGGCGACGTTGACGGGGAATTCGGCGATCTGTCTAAATATAAGTATATGCAAAAAAGTATCGCAGAAGGCGGGAATGGCATTTGGAACAAAGTAAAGGAATTCGTTCTGTCATTTGGTTGCACAAATGACTTGAACGCTCTGCCAAATGAAGTTCAAAGGGCGCATCGTGATTCGTGGACTGCCTCGCTAAGACATTCGTTTAATTAGCTTGAGAACGACGAATTTCAAAGAAGAGGCAGCGACGTCCATCCGTGAGATTCGAAGCCATCTGATGGTAGTAATAGACTCGCGCCTCCAAATGGATTTCAAGATTTATGCTAACATGGGGCATTTGTTCGGCGATGCGGATTACGCGTTTTGCGTATCTGAACGCAAATATCCAAGACTGTCTGCCCCAACCGTGCCCGCAATATTTTCAGTCTGCGGCGACCGCTATTGACTCTGCTATACTAAAGCTTAATTGAAAGCATGGATCAACGAGCACACGCTCCACAGATGCAATTAAAACAAACGTTCAAAACACCAAAACGTTTTGCATTGTCAGCCAACAAAACGATATTTTTTTCTACTTTACAATCTTGTTCTATTGCCCATCAATTCAATTATTTACTCGAAAATTGGCCGATAGTTTTATTAGTATTGTCTCTTGCAACATGCAGTTACAATGTTTTGCTTTTCGATTGAAAAAAAATCAACTCAATTATTGAACAAATTGACAATTTTTGAGCTCTTGATAGCAAATGAATTCTTGTTTGAATCAGAGAAAAAAATTGAATGTTCAAAAGTTTACAAATATTGTGACCAAATGGTTGACTAAAAATGTGGATGTTTCGCGGTTGTAATGTAAAATTTGCGAATCGAAAATGTGTGCTGAACGGATGTGGTTGAAAGACATTTAAAAAGCATTGTATCGGACAGAGATTTTGTGGTTGAAAGAGAGCGCGAGCAAAGATTAATTCACGATGAGAGATAACGAAAAACAATCCTTAGACAGCCCTCCGTTTCATTGCACAATTCGATTGTGTCGCGCTTTTGTGTAATAAATGTATTTTCTGTTTCGCGTTTTCTCGCTTACCACCCTCGCATTCTGTAAAATATATCTATTGTTGTTCTTGCAATTAGTCATTCGACAAGCAGCACGTCGTAAAGAAGAGCAATCTATGTTAACGATCCGCTCGGGTGACGTTATTTTCGGCCATCCTTCGCTACGTTGAATGGCAGAGGGTTAGTAGCGAGAAGCAGGAAATACAAATGAGCACCAGAGATCTTGTAGTAAAAAATACGACCATCATTTATCTCATTGGTGTGTATACGCATACATTTATATAAGCGTATACATAGTAAATCAAGAATCAGAAGCAACTAACCCAAATGAATACATTTGTTATCAAGCCGGCGAAATTTTATTCCCCATCATAATTTATATTTGTTGTCAATTCTGCAGGAAGTAATTTAAGCTCAAATTATACTCTAAAAAGCTTCAGCTGAAGCGGGGGTTTTTTTTATAATTGCTTGAATAATATTTATTTTGTTTAATTTCTGTTATTTCAATTTGCTGAAAATATAATTCTGGTAAAAAATTATCACTGCAAAAAAAAAGTTTTTGTAGTCACTTTTTGAATATGAATTACAAAATATTCTCCATACTAATGAGAATATTTTGTAATGTTGCAAAACATTTGTACAAAATGTTTTGCTGTGATTTAACACTCAAATATAATATTTTCTTTTGCATTCATCACATAAATGATTTATCGTGTTCATTATGTTATGAGTAGGCAGAATTAAATGAAAAGTGACAAAATAAACAATCTGATGTAAAGCCTCATAGATTTTATGACTTAAGATCATGTTTACAAGTGACAGTTCTGAAAGCCGTGACAAAAAATTTTCCACCGTAAATCGTGGACAGAATCACACAGCTTTTGAAAAACAAAGAAACATACTGTCATTTTTGTCAAAGTCATCAAGCGGAGAATATAACGATCAGCATATTTCACAACGATCAAAGCTAAAGTTTTGGCTTTGACCAATAAGTGTCGCGACCTAATATCAGCAGACGAATAAACGCAAAGCAAGTGACAGGTGTTTTTATATTTATTGGCAATCAATGAGGATGGGCTGCGACTGAGAGGTTGCCGTTATCTTTAGAACAGGAACGGACGTTTCCAAAAAGGTAATCGCGACAATTTGGCGAACGGTACCCGGAAGGTAAAAGCTATGCGAAGATACGACTGTGATCTGCTCCAATTTATCACTAAATGTGTAACGCCCACAACGCAAAGATGAGAAAGAGAGAGAGAGAAAGAAACGACGAGACCAAGATGGCGAATTTCTTTCGCCGTCCGATGGTCGGGGAAAGTCAAAAATAGCGAAGTTATAGGCGGTCCAATTCCACTCACGTTGACCGCGCTTTCGCTACCTGTCAATCGTTTAATTAAAGGCGTTGAATTGCGCCAGCGGTGCGCGCGTTCGCGATGGGCAATTTTAGCAGGGCGTCGTAACTGCGGCGCGCGGCGAAAGCCGAACGACTTTTGGCAGAGTGCTCTCTTATACGAGAGAGTCGGGGCGCGAACATTATGTAGAACAATATTTTCGTTTCGGTCGATGCGTCATTCTCATCGGTTCGACAAATGCACCGAAAATAACGGCGTGAAATTAGCCCGTCGCCGGCGCAACGATTTATGCGGCGAACGACAATGCCACGCCGCGCCGATCACAATGCGAAAGGCATATACACCGAGGCGGTGCAACTGCAGCGAGGAAAATTAAATGCATACATTAAGTGCGAGGCACACATAAGTAACGCGACAACACAGTGGCGAGCATCTGCTGCGGGCACGAATCATGTTTCCACCCTTTGCGCCATCACCTATACAAGCGAGACATTCCAGGAATAGGCTGTCAAGAGCGGTGCCAATGCAGCCACTAACCTATAACTTATTTCACGTATCGTTTGACGTGATGCATTCGATCCAATAATATCTGGCCGCAACAGCGACGCGCTCCACGAAATTCATAACACCGTGCGTGAACGCGCGATTCGATTTAGACGATTAAGTGTCTTCGCGCGCTCTCTTCTGTTCGCGACGCGCCTAAATTAATGCCAACTTTATTTAACGCTTGTACGCCTTCAAAATTCCACACTCTGTTTAAATGTTATTGTATACACGGGGCGCCCACTGTCTCGGCTCTAGAGTATGTCTTTGTTGACATGACCAACATGCTAAATCTCAGAACTACATGCTGAATCAATTGAACAAAACTCGAATCTCATTTGCAGATGTTAAATTGTACACAATTGTTTTTGAAATCATCAAAATGTTAACTATTCAATGTTTGATATTGCAATATCGTTTTGTTAAATTCAAATTATAACATATTCTATATATGTCAAATTCAAGATGAATAAAATTTTTGAAAAACTTTTAAAATACATCAAATTTCCTTCTTAAAATATTAAAATTATGGGATATTTTAATTTTTTCATTTTTATAACATAATTAATAAGACTAATTGTGCAAAAATACAGAATAATATATTTTTTTAATTACAAAATAAAAAAATTGGAAAGTAATAGTGAAAATAATAAAATATGTCGACGGAAAATGCTATGTACATATCTACATTTTTTTTTTTTTTTTTTTTTTCTTGACGACGCTCAAGTTTTGGCACGATAAGCCCGTCCATATCTCTACTTAGAATCTGCCACCCCGGCGGCCGAAAATTCAATATATGCTTCCAAAGTTAAGCTCTTGTAGGCCACGCTTCGTGTATCGGTCATTCATTCCGGCGCGACTTGTCTTATTTTGCATACCGCCCCCGTTGTTGTCGGTCGGCAGTATTATGTCTACGATGGATCATGTCATGAACTGCAAACGCGAAACATAAGGAGAACCGCCGCATCCCCGCGCGCAAAACCTTCTTGACCGCTTTGTAAAAAGCGGCAATGCTCAACTTGTTTGTCTCGGTAATTGTAGTACATTGCACACTGGACGTTCAACTGAACGCATGAAATTAGCCAGAGATATTGAAAAAATTATTTTAATACTATGTTATTATTGTTCCAGCGTTACTCAGAATTTTTCCTTTCCCAAGTGAAAGCCTATATTTTTTCATAACAAAAAAAATATCTGTAAGTATAAGTAAATAATTAATAATAAGTAGTCTTATAATAAGACTGAAAAGCGAGCTAAAAATATTTTTGTTTCCAATTTTTTTATCAGTTCTGTTTGTTTTAATTTATTTAATTAGTTGCGATAAATGAAAGAAAAAACAGAAAAAGGTCGAAAGACAGATTGCAGAGAACAAGATAATTAAAGCCTAATAATGAGTAGACAAAGTGTATAGTGGTAATTAAAAAGAACGTGGCAAGATTGATCCAATTTCCTGTCGCGACCTACCCAAAATACAGAGGCCTTTGTGCTCGAAGCCGGCGCAACGTCTCCTTAAGAAGTGTAAAGCATTTAACATCGGCTATTCCTGGAGACCCCGTACAGGTTGGCCGCTCTAACGACCCCTGGCGAAAAGACGGATCGGTTCTCTAAATAAAATGACTTGGTTATTCATCGACGCATTTGTACACGTCCGGACGGTCCAATATATTTCTTTAAGCGAAACCTCTCGCCGATGCTCTTTGTGTGCGATTATAGAAGAAGATGGCCCGCGACGCGCTTAATTGCCCACGGATCCGCAAATAATGAGACGGCGGGACTCAAATTCTTCAACGAACGCTGATTTAACGCGTAACCGATTATTCCATCTAAATTATAACCGTTGTCGTGAACGAGGTGGCCCTGCCGCATTTCCAAGACAATCCAAATTTCGCTCACGCGCGCGTCATAGTTCGCAAAATGAATATCGTTTGTCAACGATACGTGGCACCTGTCCGCAAGGTATGTCGTTAACCATCAACAGATGTATAATTACTTCGAAAGATACTATGACAAATAAACAAGCCTAATTGACTCAGAAATAAACCCGGGAGAGTCTTTGCGCGCGCGACAGGCGTTGTCTGAATAGATGCGAGGGAGGCAAAGAGATGAGAGACAGTTGGCCCGGAGAAAAGAGACTGAGAGAGATGAAAGGAAAAAACAACGATCAGAGGAACACACATAAGACCATGTGTTTGAGAGCACAGAGAGTTTTGACTTATGCCAGAACGATCAGGCTTTGTGTCTGCAGGCAGTTACACCGAGTGTCCTTACACGAGAGTCACCGTGGTTATTTTCATGACAACGTCACTATACTGCGATGCTCCGGTCGGCTCCATGACATCTTAATATAGAATCATTTCTGAGATTATACACGCCAACGATCGAAACACGACGTATCATTGATGTTTATTTTCTGTGGATATTATATTTCACTTTTCTCGAACCGCTAATTTGCCACCCGATGTCTTGCTTTTGCGACGAAATATCTGTCAGAGTTTGTTTCAAGTATAACCTCAAAGCGCGTTACGCTTACTGGAATTGCAAAATAATGTAAACAAAAAAAACATTTTTTTAACCGAACTGAAACAAATTTTGATCATTGATCTTACTTCCGGTTTTGTTTTGGAATTTTCCGAGAAACTCAAGAGAGCGGCTGATTCATTTGTCTCATGGCTGATGATTTCATTATTTTTTTGATAGCTTTTTCCATTAAACTATAAATCCAGAATTCACGTGCGTTTGAAAAAAAATATTTATATCGTTTACGCATGTTCGGGTTTCATCGAACGACAATCAAACATTTAAGAGATGCGAGCAATTTCCTGTTGTAAATGAAATTTACGTCACGATCGAAACATAATTTCTATAACAAAAACAAACTTCCTCCGCTGTGACTGTGGCGGATTTAAATTTAGAAACGTCACGTCAAAAGTTTCCGTGTATATACGTTTTGTTGGTGTATTTGATGTAAAGCGCTTGTTAATGAAACATGTCTCGACATGTTTATGAACTCTGTTTTTACGCATTTTCAAATATCCAAAAGATCCCACATTAATTGCAATGTCAGGATACAAACACCAAGCGGGAAAACGCGTTGGACCTCGTCTCGCAAGAGAACAAACACATTCGGTCGTTCTGTCGCACCGCCGACGCCTGGAATGTCAGTCTAATTTTCAGCGAAATTCAATGATTTATGCCGCGTGAGTGTCGATGCTTCAAAATGAAAGACTGTCTCTGGTAGTATGCGAGTAGCACTGACACACCCACCTCATCTCCGTCGTCGTCACAGTAAGTGTCGCACGTCGCTACACTAAATATAACATCGTAAATATAGACGATATTTACAAGGCGAAAATATTCTTGAGCGATGTCGCTCGTTGTTCGATACAACGTAAGAAATATATGACGAGGACGCCTCTTCTTATACCTAAGTTTCATCCAAGAGGCACCTTATATTTTGCACGCAATTTTGCTCCTCAGTTTTTGTATCGTTTAGTCAATATTTCAAAACGCGGAATATCAAAAACCGTCGTCGCACAAAACTACTGCGCAGCCAAGATCTAAATACCCTTTTTACTACTTTAAACATAAATACTATTTATGAAGCAAAAGTCATTTCAATCTGTGAACCTTTATTTGCTAATGAACATTTCTTAGATTGTAATCGCGCGGCGGTAGTCGAGTGTCAGTCGCAAACTCGACGTTTCCATCCTCTCTCTGTATTGTACATTAATCCGGCGTTCGTGTATTGATGTGCCGAAACAATTAACAATCACTTGATGCTCGCGGAAATAATGGACATTTTTAATTGAAAACTCAGGCGGAATGCAAATGTTTGCGCAACGGGCACAAAAGCTTTGATGCGAAGCAATTTCTACGTTGTTGCAAAATAATAGTAGCAAATGTTGGAAATCAATTTGAAGTGATTCTGAATAAGTAAAACTGGTTCCGTGACTTTCAGTTCATTGTTGCGAAACTCGTTTCACAAAACCCGAAATATTGAAGACAGATTCCCACGATACGACAATGCGATTACATTTATTTTAATAATATGAGCAAAATATGATTCCGTGGAATAATAATAATAATCGTTACAGTCGTCGTTACGCGCCGAGGTCGTATATTTCTCCGCGAATTATTATAGAGAGCATGCGAAGTCGCCGAATGGCAACGTTTTCTGAATAGTCGAAAATTTCCGCACGACTTTGGACATATATAATATCCGCACATATATATAACCAACCGTTCTTCTATGGTACCGATCGTAACCGTATAAACGAACGTATACATTTTTTTCATTAATAATTATTTTATTATTCGAAATAAAAATGGATTATTCGCTCGATTATTCGTATGCCGAGCCCGCACTTTGCGGTCATCGTAACTCTCGCATCATTCCCAGCATCATGAACGGGACATTCTTATGGTATAGTTGCAACGCATATGTACTAAGGCCAATGACGGTAGTCATACGGCGGATCGACACGCTGATTCATGAGCTCATAAATCTATTTCTACGTCACAAGATACGCGAGTACCGATTTCCGAGAAGTGGCTTTTGATCTGCAAAGATAAATCGGTGGCACGTATATTGCCGTGCCTTTTACGATGTGTCCGAGTGAAAAGGTTTCCGGAGCATGTCCCTGTGAAATTATCCATTCAATGTTTTCGTGAAGTACATCAGGTGATGGTACAAGGGATCGCGATCTGCAAAAAACTCTAGTACACTCGGTCTTAAATTGCATCTTAACAAATGCGCCGTGAATCGTTTCATCACTGATGTTGGTATTTTTACCGCGTATTTTGATTCTTAAATGATTTGGGAATATAGTTAAAACGAAAAGTAGAGAATCGGCTCATCAAAATAAGTTTCAATGACAGCAAGGTTAACGTCACAAACGTAGGTGCCAAATAATTCAATGTTCCATTTGCTCAGTCATTATTGTTCAAGCATTCACTTGTTAACTTAACAAATGAATTTTTGAATCGTGTATTTATAGTTACTGAAATTTGAAAAAAAATTAAATTAAGAAAAAAAATTATGTACAACTGTGACATTTTTTCAATTTTTTCATTTCATTGCTATAATTAATTTTTTTTAAACTTGATCATAATTTTTTTAAATCAATAAATTGTTTCGTCATGATAAAAGTAGTCGGCACGTTGTCAAATGAAAATTACGACTTCGAGCAACATTGTAAATGTTTTTCAGTTAAAATCTATAATATCACTATAAGTTATTCAAATACAAAATCCAAAAGAAATTGGACTGTAGCCAATTGAAATTTCCACCTTAACATAAATTCACCGTAATTCCTTCTCAGAGTTTGAGTGGGGTTAAATTAATAACACACATTACACGTACAACTCTAATTCATGCTTGACAATCGGACGATCGTACAAGAATTATATGATACCCGTTGAGAAAACTAATCGCAGTTCGCTACTGTTTTCTTTATCGCTGGCAAGTGACAGAAATCAGATCGAGGAATCAAATCTTATTGTTTGTCCATTAATAACCGCCAGCTAATCCGTTTCGACATCGATCAAACCCCTCTGTTTATTTAAGAGTGTTTCACGTCGCTTATAAAAACAGAATTTCTTTGGAAGAAATATCGTTGCAAAATCTTGAGACTATTGTTTTTGTTCTTTCATTCTATTGACATACGTTGAACAAATAATCAGTTTCAATGATCTGACTTAGAACAACAATTTGAGCCGATAAATTTGCTACAGAAAATTTAATTTTTTTTTCTGAGAGCGCTGTTTATAGTGACGAGGAGTGTGTGACTAATTTTAATTATAAAATGGCATTGAAGACAGATGTCGAAGTGTCTTCAAAAGTCTCAATGAAAACTCAAAATTTTATCGCTTTGTTATTTCCGCCCTTCTTCAAAATATTTTCTACCAAGAATTTACTTTGTTGGCCGAATAGTAATATTTGTTATACGTTTTATGACTTTTCTATCAATATATTTTCAACCTCCGTTTTTCCTTCTGCAAAAAAATTTAAGAATTTATGTATCCGATGAGTGATTGATGGAATAAAACTTATGTTATGCTCTGTTAATATAACGTACTTAAATGTAAATATCATTTCTACCCGACCACATCCACAGAGTGCATGTCCAAAAATATGTATATAACTATAAACGAGAGTTGTCGCCATCCCTGCAAAGATATGGAAAAATTTGTTTGCCGCTACGTTGAATAAGATTAATCCGAGACAAACTCACGACTTAGAGCGGTAAGTTGGTTTGTTACACTTAACACTGAATTAGTGAGATGTGATGTGTTTGATTAGATAGTGCGCCTCTCGACAGAAGCACGGCGCGGGTCGGGAGAGAAAGAGCGACTAAAAGCAAACTTGAAGAAAAATAATCGCCACGGTACGTGTGCGGCACACTTTGGTCTGCGCGCGAGAATTTGGAGGGTGGTTTTCGTTTCACGGAATTGATTAGATTCAGTTATTAATATTCTCTTCTATCCCTCACATCATTTCCGGCCCCGATTAACTTTGCGCTAATAGCGTGACGACGTCCACTACGCCTCAGAGACGTCCATCATCGGCCTAGTCACAGCACGAGAAACTTTGCAAGTGTTCGTGCGTGTCTAAAATATGAAAGTTTATTCTTGGGGACAATTCTCTGATCTCTTGAAATTACATTCAACTCTATACAACACGCTTTGGCGAATTTTCGTATTACAGCGCGGGTTTAACAGTAAAAACTTGTCTTTGCCGTGATCACGTATTTTGTCCGTCCCTGTGAGGTGAAACAAATTATCAGTACGGGATTTGATTAACGAGAATGATAAAAGAGTTGCGAGCTCAAAAATGAATAGGTCAGTTGGAGTAACACGTGCTTCAAGTTTGGATGTTGGCCTCTCTCCCGCAAGTGTACGCGAGAACATCTGTCAATGTGTGGTTTGGAATAAGAGAGAAGATTTGCGTCTAGAAAGAGTGGTCAAGGCATACGTGATGGCACTGTCGGCAAGCTCAGAGAGATCTTATAGACTGACAAAAAAACTTTGCAGCGGGACCGATAGTCTCTGAGTAATGTTAACGCGTGTATCACACATGCTACTCACATTCACGCCTGATGTCCCATGTTCAAAGACCCATGATGACTCAAACAATTGACTGTCGGACTAAATCTGATATTTGTGTGTCTATTCAACAGTTATGTACTTTCTCCTCCATCCTGGACATTTCATTTCTCTTATCCACTATCCACTCTATGACTATAAACTTTACACAATCATTTTTTATGGGGTACAAAATTTCTCACGATACTTATCAATTAAATTGAACCGAGAGGCCTCTACCTCTCCGATTCCTCATTTGCACTTGTTCACCTCGAGAAGTGTGTTCTAGCAGGAAGAATGGAAACAAAAATTTACAAGACATTGATATAAAGAAGACGTGAGATAATCATTTAATACAAACAATTGAACACGACCACTTGGCGAACGTCTGAAGAAATCATTGAAACTCTTAAGTGCAATTGAGCGCAAAATTATCGTAAAGAAGGGTGAAAGGAGAGAATGCCATTAAAGAGATCGTATCTTCTTTGCCGAACAAATAAATTTACCTGGTCTGACAACAAGTTGCGTCGTGCTTGGCGTTAAGAGTTTTGGTTCGGTATCATTGCCATTCGTATATTTATTGTTTAATTTGTGGTTCAAATGCTCTGAGGGTTACGAATATTTGCTCGGTCGCGTATAACTCTCAGGTCATTCGGACGCCTTCGAAATTCAATTCACGGAGCTAAACGTAAATTGTGTTTGCTAAGATTTCGCAACTACAGTCGCTCTCTCGCCGCATGTATCAAATCTGTTGATTCTTGAGACACAAAATAAATGTCGCAACGGAGCGCCGCGCGGAAACATGAATATTATTTCAAATTGTGTACAAAACTTCTTGGATACATGAAAACCCGATATTATTTTTTAGTTTCTTTTTATTATTTTCGCGGCTCATAAAATGATATTTAGCAGATGAATAGATGAGTCATCTGGAACTCGCGTTCTCAAAAATTTTTTGAATCCAATTTGGCGCGTGATTGTCTTCAAAGAGTTCATTTTCGTTCGGTCCAACAGTGACAAATGACGCTTGAAATCAAGACGAAAAGAATTATCACTTCCCGAATCGCGAACGAAAATAAACCAAGCAATCTCATCCGCTTAGATCAGTGAGACGTATGGAGTTTAACTTGCTCGCTGGTATTTTCATGGTGGAACCGTGTAAATCACTAGTTTATGGTTACTGCGAGAAATCAAAGAAACTTCAGCCGTCACTTAAGCCGGGCAATTATCATTCGTTTACCGAAATCGCGCCTCCGACGGTCACGCTGCCACTTGTCGAGCGAATGTTTATGTCGCGCGTAACAGCACTCGCGAATGACACAATATTTGTCAGCCGGCGAGGCGGGCGTACTCAAATCAATGAGGTCGCATAGTGAATGCGCGTGAGTTACAGAGAAACTGGACGAAAATCGTCAAGACATAACAACGCACGCAAATGCATGCATTTGCACTCTCAAATATCAAACGTATAAAAGTCCACCTACAACACCGAAGACAGTTGTCTCTCAGTTGGGCTCCGATTGGATAGGCAGTCGTTGAAATCAGGCCGTGTAGTGGCTTTCTAAATTTTCGGCGCGCGAAAATTTAGATCCACTGACCGTCGATTAATTTCTCCGCGAGGCACTTATCTGTCACTATTATACGCGGCGCAACTGGCGTTCCTTTACCGCCGTGCTATTCTAATGCAATTCTATTTATTTTATCTTAATCACCGAATTTCGTCGAAATTAATCGTCTCGCGCGATATTATTTATCGCGGCGTATAAAAGCCGCCGGTAATATTTCGCCTTTGCGGTTGTTTTACATCTTTGTTTTCGTTTTGTTTTGCAATTTTTTTTTTCGTATCGCGAGCGTTAACGAAGTGCACTTTGACGATAATTATTTTTTTTAGAAAAATAGTATAAACGGACGAAATTCTTCCGCGTCGAAAAATTCTCATTTGTTCTTTTGCGCGACGAGTGTCATTACTTGCGCATTTCGCCTGATCGCTGAACTTTGTTGGCGCTGAAGAACCAAATTCAAGTCAAACAATATATAAGAAACGAATGCTTTAATTGTCATGTGCACTTATTTCCCCGGTTTCGAGGGAAATTATTTTGGTCGCACAACCAAAACACAATGCTTGCGAATGGCGTATGAAAAAAAATCAAAGAGAACAAAGAGAAAAGTGCATAGTCTAGCTACCTTACAGTATACGCGGCAATTATAAACGCGGCAGAAGGAGTATTTTGTTGATAAGAGGGGTACTAACGATTAAGGCCTATCCAAGAGAGGGCAAGTCGCAAATGTGGATTCGCGCCTGGAAACTCGCTCTGCGAACCAGCACAAATGCAGATGTTTCACGTTCAACACCTATGCACTTATTGAGCCGACACGAATGTCAACCTGGATATGTGTGTGCAATTGCCCACGCGATCTCCAATGGGCGCAATAGTTATAAGAGGCCATGCAAACTGTCGTACAAACTCTTAAAATGTTATGACGTGGAACTCGTGATTTCATGCAACATTTAATCACTGTATCGGTAAATAGGCGAACTGAGGGTTCTCCACTGTTCCAATAATCCATACTTCAACTCCGTGACTTTTAATTGAACAACGAAATGCATCACAAAGTTCAAAATGACATTCATCCGTTATTTTAAAATATCAACTCTAAAATATACTAATATCAAATTCAAAATGTCTAATAATCAAAAGATATTTTTTTCCTAATTTTTATTTAATCAACCGTTGTAAACGGTAACAATAAGACAAAATTAATTTTTTCCCGTAATTTTTGTAGGATAAATTGAATTCTTCCGTATACGTTTATGGTTCGCGATAATATCGGACAATGATAATTTGAAATAGAATTTTTGTCAGTGGATTGGGAAACTCGAGAGCCCCTGAAGCTAGTAGTGAAAATTCAAGTCAAATAGTTACCGCGCGGTCTCTTGGCCGAGCGACATTCGAGACGGCCGAGGGTGTGTACCAATTATACAGACAACTATCGTGCGGCACTCATTAAACGACGCCAACAAATTCGATTACTTCTGGTTCCAAAATTTGCCGCTCGGTAAACGGCTGTGGAATCGCAAGTATCAGTCGACCCTTCGCATGAGGGTAGGTGGAATACGCTTGAGACCATTTTCTTTCGGTCCGGGCGTTGGGATACTTCAGTAAATTTATTTTATTGCTAAACACAAAATTAATGCCCGTTTTTGGTTTGCGATACAAGAGTCGTGCAAATAACAACTCATTTGCTTAAATCGATTTGTCTGAAAACTCGCCTGCAGAATGATTTAAGCTTTCTCTGATATTTCATGAGTTCTTTCCATAGCTTATGAAAGTAATAAAATTTTGTCACTCACGTTAATTTTGTGCTTACATGTATGCTGACTCGATTATCTTTATCGGCCCCAACTTTGACGACTCGACATTATCGCCTCTTCGTGTTATGGCCCTGTTACCTAGGTTCATTGATCAGCGCATCGATAGAGGACCCTCGATGAAAAAGGCCTTTTTGATCCTAAAACACAATTACATATTATTATTTAACATTAAAAGTTTTCTCCTTGTATGTTCAGTGATCGTTTGCAACGCATGGAATATTAATTGAGGTATTCAGAATTTTTACTCATAGCTTTTTAACGTGACGCATACATTTTCATTAATATTAACCAAGGGCTACATTTTTTTCTAATTGATTAAATTAGTTGTTCAAATTCATATGTTTCAATGACAATTTGTATAAATTTCATGATTTGTTTAGAATAAAGTAAAAATTTTAACAATCATTCATGTTTGGCACTGATGCAATTTTAACTAGGTGAGTTTTAGAAGATGAGACCAACGGTGAAAATAGAAAAAAAAAAGAATTGAAGCAGATAAGCTGATGGTAGCAGAAACATTCCGATTCGCTCTTTCGTGACGATTCTCGCAGAAAGTTTAATGACTTTTTGTTAATTAACACCGCACTGGTCAGGCTTAGCATTGAAGTGGTCACTTTTTCTGGAATTCCAACCCCTGTTTCATCTCCTCTCACTACCCTAAACTGTCATGCAGGGTAGTGGTTATCGAGCGTAGGACTTGCGTGTTTGTTATTTGTATATGAGAAATACTCTACATGCGAAACAATTTGCCAGTCGATAAATTTTTATAGAAGGGCGAGTACGTCGCTGAATAGGTGAAGGGTCAGGGGGAGAGCGAGCATTCTCCCACTGAAACAGAATTGAATCGACGTATTTATGTGTTGTTTACAGGGCGGAAGGGTTACAACCCGCATTCGTGTAATTGTACTTGCGTTGTTGCTAGCAGCCAATGGTGAAAATCCAGCTTGTCATTACGTGCATCGTTTTTCACGGCGATCGACTAATGCCTTTTACTATTACTGTTCAACGATAAAAGACTTGTTTGTGATCATTGGACACAAAAACTTTAATAGTTACCTGTTTTTAAGAGAAGTTTCATTACAAACTAGTTAATTAAACACATTCCTAGTGCATTTTCTTGATTCTGAAATTATTTTTTATTCGCTTACAACTTGACTACTAACATTTTTGAAATAATCTTTGAATTAAAAAGATGACTTCTAGTTAGCTCTTCTTTTAGATAAAAATTTACTTCCGTAATTTTTTCTTTCCCGTTTTGTTATTTTGTTGCAATCTCGTTTTTTATAAAATATAAATACAACAATCTGAAAAGAAACGTACGAATGAAAACTTGTTTGTTTTGAAATGATGAGCTTTTCATAAAATAAGTAACAAAAAGCTGGCAGTCTATAAGGTACATTTTGATATAAAATTTCAACAAGCGAAAATAGAAATAGAAAACATACTTTCTTAGAAGTTGCGAACACTTAAAATTTTATTTAAAAAAAAACGAAAATTGAATTGATTTGTCTTAGACATATGAGGTTTTGAGAAAAAATAACTGGAATTCTTTTTATCAAATATCGCGTTTATCATCTACGAAACTCTGGATAATTCTGTATGCATTACATAAAAATACTCGACCATTTTCACTCTGAATATCATGTTTTTACTTTAGTTTTGATTATAATTTTATATTTCTACTTATTTTACAATACCAAGTACGATACCAAATATCGTACGAGAGCTTTTAGTATTTAGTAATAATGTAATTTTTAAATAAGCTGTTTGAAAATTCACTTTTGATGCGCTAAATGAAAAAAAAAATTTTATATGCTATTTAATCCGCAACATTTCGTTACCATATTTTTAATAATAATAAAAATTCTAATGTGCATCTAAAAAACATAAGATTAATCTCAAAACAATTTTTTCGCGCAACACTTGATTGCAAATTATAAACTTTCATATTAACTGTAATCGATACTCTATTATTGTTTCATTTTTCTCATGATTTTACTTTAGTTGTGTTATTTAAATGACATTTGATTATACATGGGAAGGAGAATATTATTTACTTTCTTATATTCTGATCAAGAAGTTTCATTAGCATCTAAAATCCAGAACGGCCAAGTATATCTATATTGTTTTGCATTTCAAGCTTGGAAATGCATTGCGACTTGTGCGCAGGGTTTTCAGTATGTCGTCTATTTTTATTTGGCCTGTTGTTATAACGTCGCACGGTTAAGTAACAACAGAATATAGACAAGGTATATCTGGAGAATCGACCTGACTGGGATCGAGAATGCGAGGCGGGGGTGGATGGGTTGGGAGAGACGGTCGGGGGTGAAAGTGGGTAGAGAAAAGAGGATCGTCGGAGGAACATCGAGAGACGAAACGTTGGAAACTGGAAGGAAACTGGGGACGAAGGCAGTCGGAGATGGAGGCTGCGGGACCGAAGGGGGTTGAAGAGGCAATATAGGAGAAAGCTTATTATTGGAGTTCGCCGCTCTAGTAGAAGAGAACAAAATACAGGCGAGCAGTGATTGCTGTTTCCAATTGAACCTTCGTGCGCCTCGCACGCTCCACCTGAATGAACGAGCTAGCGGAAAATAATCAAGCTGCGCCCGGAGCAACTATCTAGTTGTTTGTGTCCCCGCCGCTACGTTTATCGAACTTGCTTATTCGTAAAATGGCCATCATTCGTTTGCTCTGGATATCAAAAGGGTTGCTTGTTACGAATACTGGGATTCGCGTATTTGATAGCGCGATACGCCGCCGACGTGAGTCGAATGTAAGAAGACTTTCAAAGCCAACAATGTGGGGCTTTGCTATTTTGATCAAACATTGTACGATATTTTTACATTCGCAACAGCGCACGCAACCGGATGACTGCAGTCGAATGAAAATTAGAAATTTACGACGTACAGTGCATTTAACTTTGCTCGCAATGCTTTTCTCGAGTTCAACTTATTGTTTGCTCCTTTATTTAAGAAAAAAACCTAAACAAAAATCAAATAAAATACTTGCTTTTATTAGATATATCTCTGGACATACTTAAAAAGCGTTTTGAATCAAAGAATTTTCTCGAAAATTGAGAAACAGCGATGATTCGGATAAGAGGATCGAAATTACCCCTGGGTCATCAGAAGTACAAAATAACAAATGAAAAAGTTGACCTGAAACTACCACAGCTTAAAGTAGGAAAAAAAGAGAGTAAAAAATAAAAATAATATCTGAATTAAAAGCCAAGTGCCATCGTTGGTGTGAAAATTGTCCGAGTGACAATAACAAATTGCTGAGTTGGTGTGTCTGAAGTGAAGATGTAACGTCGAGGACGTTTGACGTATATCTTCCAATTGCATTGTTGTCTTTCATGGTGATACAGTAGAACGAGTGATAGACTTTTTTTGGTCCCTACGTTGCAAGTAGTCGCAGTGTAGGGTAGCTCTGAGTAATAAGTGGCCGCGGATAAGGAGGTGACTGTCGAGTGACGGAGTAGTGGGCCGAGATGACGCAGGGTGGTGCGACGCAAGAGAAGTAAGAGGGAGTACTCATCTGCTGGCGCACTGCAACTAATGAGACATCGCTAAAGGGCACGGGGTAGACTGCTGTTGGTAGGCATAGCGCAAGAGAGCACATACGGGGATGGTTAGCGATACACTTCACCTGAGACGCTCTGCCAGAGTGCAGCAGATAGACGACGAGAGAGGCCGGAGAAGAGAGAGCACAGGCACAATTAAAACTGACGCTCCTAATGGCAAGTCAAACGCCGACGGGCTCGAGAGATTCTCGACTTTCCAATGAAGCGATTGTTTCATATTCCACGGCGTCCCTTCTTCAACTCACCTCTGCCAGACCCTCCTTGGGTTTTCTGGCATCGACATATGCCGGCACTGCGGGTGCGACAAGGACCCAAAACAAACGGAGGAACCTGTGCGAGCGAGAACACGCTCATTCTCCGTGAGCTGCTTCGAAACAGTGACGCGTCAAGCAGACTGGCTGTCGCTCGCAGATCACAAGTACATTTTCTTCCATAAATATACTCGAAATACCTCTTGAATCAGAACAAGTCGCACTGTCAAAGTGGAAGATTCATTTGGATAAGAGTACACCAGCTCCATGATTAGCCCTCGTTGATTTTTCGCTTAGCTCCTGATAAAGACATTTCTTGACGATGGCTCAACTTAATGACGTGCATTATATCTCGCTGTTGATTCTGCTGTGCAAATTGCGAACATGTCATCTGCAAGACAAAAATTTTTGATCTTAATAATGTGTATTCGAATTATAAATTTATTATTGGAATAAAGAAGAATCATATGAATGGAAACACTTTGTATCTAGTATCATTGACCGTCTGAATCTGTCTCGGACATCCCGAGGCAAGGTCCACTTTTATATTTTCAAAAGATAAGTTTGCGATTGTGTGTGTATGAGCGCGATTACCCATTCTTTCAGAATTAACAAGTCATCAAGCGCGCGCGCATGTTCAGTCCGAAAACACAGAGGAAAACCCAAGAAAACAGGAAGATAGAAAAAAATTCCGTCTGTTGCCAAACAATAAAGTCTCAGATTCACGTGTATACGTATTTCTTAATTGTAAAGGTATCGCTTTTGTGCTTTCGCATAATAACCTTCCCACTTGAGCCAAACCATTAGCCCTGGCAAATGAACAAGTCCTTCATCTGCTTTCCGCCAAGAATCCTTGCCGTGATATTTCGTCCAGGGAGCAACCGCCGTGACAAGTGCACCACGGTTTCTTTTCTGCAGTCCCTTCTCTTTTCTTTGACTCTAACCGACGAGCCTTGAAAGAATTTTTCTAACTTGTAATTTTCTATTCTTTCGCGTTTTAGCCCAGGGTTAGAAGTCGTCAAAACTTCTGACATCTCAAAACCTCTGCTCAAATTAACTTTGCGGAATTAAAAATACCATTTTCCGTACTATTAGTCAGCAAATTTATCAAGAAATTTTTGTTTTCATCCCCATTTATTTTAACCTGCCGCGTGACTAAATTGTTAGTTTTTTCCTCCCTTTGTAGATTCAATGATTCTCAACAATTCGTTACCCATGCGATACACATTCAACGACAGTGTCACTGAAGATCTGATGTTGCATCAGTCTAAGTATGCTTCTACTTAACAAGCTTTCGCGTATTGCGAGAGATCTGCTTAAAAGGAAACCAAAAATCGGGTTAAGTATCCGTGAGTAGTCAGTGTCATAGCGACACTCGCAAACAGGGGTGGATGACAAGTCGAGGTGCAAGAATCAGTGAAATCAACCTGACACCTCGAGGCGGCCTCTCGTATCGCACACTTTGCCGAGTCGCACGAACAATAACAAACAAGCTTAATGAGACTCTTCAATAAACCGTGTCTCGATGTCTGCCGGAGCTCTCATTTGTAATCCGCCCCATTAAAGCCGCGCCCGCTCTTGGTCATCGCCGATATGATTCTCTTAGAAGGATTGTGAAACGACGCGCGCGCTTCTCTCAGCCGATGCAAATTCAAAAGGCAAAGTTTAATGGATCCGCCGGGGTAATCGACGCGCCTGAGATGCTGCTGCCATCATTTGTCATTGGCCTGACAAAGAGCATAAACAATGATGAGCTCCTCAAAGAAAAATGCAACTAATTGGTCTTTCTGAAGTCGAGAATTTTGCAGCAAACAAGATGAGGATGAAGAGAAATGAAAGTATATAAGGAAGCACGCGCTCGAAAGCGAGAACCAACGAGAAGTCATAGAGTATCCAGAAATCTGGAGCAGCGTCAAGTGTATGCCGTGCTGTGTATAAGACTCGCGAAAGATAGTTGAACCTCTCAGAGATAAAAGAAGCGCGCGGTGCTTCTCTTTTTTTAAAGTAGCCAAACGGACCAATTGGAGCATTGTCGGGGAGGATGCAAATCGAACAAACAGCGAAAGAGCTTCCATCAAACGCGACGTCGCTGCGTAATTGCCGGGCGAATCGCGACTCATCAGACGATTTGCAGAGACCGATGTAAACAATGGGCCAGCGAGTAAATTCGCGTTGCCGAGACCAAGAAGCAATTTGGAACGATTTATCGTGAAAAGTAACTCCCTATTATGGATCGTTCAATGCGGATAGACTTAACAATACACAAAAGCAGCACTGTATCGGGTGTACTGAGGGCGATGGGGGGAGTTAATAGGACCTCATTGTTGCGCGGAGGAAATTCGATAATCGCTCGGCACACACCGAACCTTCTCGCGCGAGAGCGTGCATCCGGAAATAAGGGAGAGGCTACGAAAGAGCGAACCTTAGAGAGAACTTTGACTAAACGCCGCCACGCTTCCTTAACCTCCCATTAATCAATATTATATCACCCAAAACGCTCCTTTGTTTATTGACTGCAGCCTAATAGGTTTTCGTCGACCTGCCACTCTATTCGACAACTACCAACACCTTCTTGCAAAAACAAACATAAGACACCAATGCCGTACCTCATCTTGATACATCAGCGCTAAATTTCACAAATTGCTGCGGGATCTTGCGATAGGGCCTTCATTATATTTTGGACCACAGGCGGTTAGTTTAACTGCCCTCTAAATTTCAATATACAAACCACCCAAAGCTAATTATAAACAATCGATATCACTCAGAATACTTCATCATTCTCTCGTTTCCGAAATTATTAGAATTTCGTTCATTTCTTCGACAAATAAAATGATGGTCAATTTTCTACATTTCTTGGATTTTCTTGGTCGTGCACACGTGGAACAACGTACCGAGAAATATATGTTCCATCAATATGGAACTGGCAAGCTTTTGGTAGCGCTCACTGAACGAATCACTTTTAATTGCTACAAAGTTTTAAAAACTAATAAAACAAATGTTTTTGTTACAATCTGTTAACAGAATGACAAGTTTCATTTGTCACTCAGCTTACATCCGCAGTGTCACATTGCTTATTCTCAGTTATTCGCGAGCAGAGGGCTTTTGCGATTGTGATATTGCGAATTATAAATTGCGAGGTGCTGCACACGTTCCGCGTATTATCGCCGCAAGAATGGAAACGCAATCGCAAAGTTGGTCCCGGCTGCGTGGCTGTGCGAATAGCGGTGCAATGACTTCTCGAATTGTTAAAAGACCGCGTGCAACGAAACGAAATAATAAGTGCACAGACTCCGAGTTCGGTAAACGCAAATTAAATATTGCTAAATTCAGCGCAATCGCAAATAGAAGGCACAATCTTGAATTTAATTATGAAGCAAGCGACAAGCCCGTTTAATGATAGTTGCGCTGCAAAATATTCAAGCAATAATAAAATAAGAACAATTATTGCGCGAAGATAGGAAACTGAATTTCCATGTACCGCTACCATTATTATGTAACGGCAATACAAAATTGCGCATCAGCTAAATCGAATTCCATTGAATTTACGTTGTGTTTATACTCAAATTTTTATTATCTATCCTTGTTTCATTTTGTCTTACGCACACCGTTCGGGCAAAAAACGCGCCGAACAAATGGAAAGGACAACACATAAAATTGCCGCTTTCATTATATTATATTTCTAATGTTCTGTTTTACAATTCCATCGTTACGTGTAAAGATTTTTTTGCTATTAATAACATTTTGCGGCAAAATTCAATGTTAAAACTTGACGACAAAATCAGCGTCTAAACGTAAATTGTTTTAATGTTGAATTTACATTCATCATTGCGACATCTTTGCGTAAAATGATTACTGTCAACTGAAATAGTGTAACTTATTCCGCACCGTTAATAGAGATTGCCTGTGAAATTCTCTTTCTTCTTCCACTGAAAGCCTCAATTTTGTCGAGCACGAAATTGCGTGTAAATCATTATCGATCAATTCATTTTTTATTGAGGGCACCAACGCAAGAGGAATGGTTAGGAAAATTTGAATCTAATAATTGTATTACAAGATAAGAAGCGGGTAGGACGTAAAATTTTTCTCCCATAAGCGATGGAAAACTGCACGCTGGAAAATTAGCATCGATAAATTTCTCGACGCGCTTCTCATTCTCTGTTACTACAGTTCGCGAAATGACACGTTGATGTATAGGCCACTGTTTTAAGAATTATTTATTATTTATCGCAACACTGCGCTTTTGGTGTTCCAAGCCTCTGTTTGTTTGAAGAGGGGAAAAAATAAAAAAAAATATATCACCACTAAATCATTTCCTAGTTTCTTTTTTTTTTAATCCAGGTGTCACCAAGAGTGTCATTTTATTGGTTTTCTTCTGAGACTGAAATATAAATCCTTGAAAAAACCTAACCTTTAAAGAAATTCCTGGTAGAAATAAAATCATCGACGTTCGATTATGAAAGTTTAATAATAACAAAACTGTGAGTTGCAAAACTATATTTCGCATTGAAGAAACGAAATGACACGTCGGGCATAAGTTTTGTTTATCGCACGGGTCGCTTAGGCCTGATCCCGATGATGATGTCTCGAAAGATGCAATGAGGCAATTATACGTCATCCGGGCGAACGCTGTGTGACGACACGATGAAAATTGTCATTACGCGAGAGGACTGCACGACAATTATCACAGCGTTCACGATTGCAATTTGCAACCGTCTAGAAACGGTCTGGAATTACTCAACGGATCGTCTTGTAACTTTTAACTACCAGTCTTCTTGGAAGAGCTCGCGGCTCTCTTACGATCTTCCCAGATAAAACGTGTCAGCCATGTGCTCCATAATATCGCAAAATTTGGTAATCAAGTATAATAATTGGGTGTAGTTTTTTCAAACAAATCTGTGCACTATCATAATAGAAAATGTTTACATATATTGACAATTCGAATTTCGAATCTGGAAAAATTTTAAGTTTCAGATATGATTTATTAACTGCATTTCGTTATAGCAATTTCGCGCGGGCCATTTCGCAACGCGCGAACAGAAATCCAAACAAGGATTTACCGACAGCTTTGTGGTTGTCTTTCTTCCTGAAGCGTTTTAGTTTAATTTCAAAAACGCTCGTAAAAATATTTTGCACCCGTGTTGTTATCCTAAGACGCCGCGCATGTGGATTCTTTTTTCCCGGGCGCCAGGGCTACACTTGCAACAAACTTTGTTACGCTGCCGAAACGACTGAACCATTATAGATGCACGTAACGCTGTCTACAATCCGCGCCAGCTATAACTTGCTTTATTTATGATCTATTGCCGCGCAAGTGAGAAGTATGAATATGTAACGCATTTTCCTGATTGAAATTTCCCCAAGATTATTTTCCATCTTAGAATTTCGTCTGTGATTTTGCCCTTGCCGCTCGATCTCCCTCTCATACTTTGTAATAGCAAATAATTTTTTTCCCTCCCACCGTGTTTATTTTACTCTCTTGCTGCCACTCCGACAAATGTTTTTTTTTGTATCAAAATTTCGCTAATGGATCTGCACGACACGAAAAACATTTCGCCAAAATTAATGACACCTCCGAATGTATATACACAATGCCAATTTTCATATCTTGTTCTTTAATGAGGCTTGCTTGTTTTTTGCTAAATTGAAATTTTCTTACGTCTTTCCAAGCGATTACGCCAAAATGACGAGCGCGCGCAGGTTAACAAACAACTGTATATTGAAGAAGATGTCTGAAATGGATTTTCAAAGTTATCTGCGAGACTAAGCGCGCTGCAGGGGCATTAGTCCATTGTTGCAATAAACTACAATCACAAATTACGGAGTCAAATAGTTTCGGCGTTTCACACCGGAATGTCGCAATTTCAGCTTACGAAAGGGGCGTGTGCGCAAAAGAGGGAACCAACAGAGGGAGGGAGAGGAATTCTTCCACACGAGAAGATGTTACTACGAGAGCAAGCGTCTGCCTCGCGACAGAGACGCATCTACAATCGGGAACAGCGTAAGGTGAACAGACGAAGATGCCAGGAAGACAAAACAGCGAGACGCGGGGGTACTCGGGAGTCTAATGAACTTACAATAATTGCCAGCCATTGATATATGGGCCAAAGAGTTGTACTCACTACCGTGGCATTACCTACCCCTCGTGCGCCTTCCACCCTCGCCCTCCACCCAATCGTCTCTTAGTCTAATATTACACGCACAAGAAAGGATGAGGTAACATTGCAATGACATTAAAGTGATTCTACGTGGCTAACGCGTGCCGGAGAAATGTTTGCCGTTCTCTACATATCACTTTGAGATTGTATGTGCGTAGCGACATTCAGCTTCGAACAACTTCCAATCCTTCTCGCATTGACCAATAGATGATCAACTTCTTCCAATCCAATGTCTACAAGTGAATAAATGTAAATGAGATTCTGTTTTTTGCGTTCAAAAATAAACGGTACAAATTGGAACATTCTTACTGGCAATCAGGAGTTGAACAATAGTTGAAGCCGATATATCAGCAGATCCCTAAACAAACGCATCGCTTATTCTCCCAATTACGAATCCGATCATCAATCACCCGAATGCGTTCAGATAAATGAGAATTAATTCAAATCTAAGCAATCTAGCTGAGCGTTCAAACTTGAATTACCTGGGTCATCCTTTACTTGAACGAACAGTGGCAGTTGGAACCATAGGAAACGCCATTATTGTGAAATTCTTGGATCGTCGTAACCTTTAGTCGTTTTCGTAAGCAGCAGCAGTTGCTATCGCAAAAACAATTATTGCTCGTTAAAAGAAACCCGTGATTTATCGTCGGCCATAGGGTTTTGGCCGAGATAACAGTTGCTGCTGAACCCTTTCTTAGTCCCGAGTAAACAGACGGGCTTATTGTAGGCACAGCATCCTGACTGCACAGCAGGTCGCATTTAATGACTGCATATTCTACCCCATTCGATTGTTCTGCAACGTGCCCAAAACCAAAGGCAAGTGCTGCTCATTTAGGACTCGTCGCACCTCCATAATCCTCGCGCACCTGAAATTGAAAGATGATTATATCGTCACTCAGTCTTGTCTGACAATATTTTTTTATCACAAAAAACTTTTCTTTTCATAAAACAAAAATAACCATAATAAACATAAAGTTCAAGTCTATTCAAATTGTTAGATTTTTGTTTTCATCATCGCAGAACTGATAAAAAATATATTGAACCTGGCAGAAAAAGCAAGATGCAACTTTTGAAAGCAAGTGTGTTTTGAGGATATAATGAAGTAATTAAAAAATCTCGCTTTATATACACACAACGTGCGCCTAATAAAGTATTCCATTAGTTATCATCTGCAGTAGAGGGGATTCTCTTTGAGTAATAAATTTACAGAAAGTGGTGGATTCAAAGAAAATAAGGCACACAGGGATATAATAGGTAAAGCGTAATGGTAACAAACGTCTTAGTGCATGTGCTATAGCTATTAACAGGTAATTAGAAACAGATGCCGGGCGGAATCTTTTAACATAAAGCATAACCTTAATTCATAAAGCGCGATTATTCAAGTGACGGCGTAGGACGCACACGACGGTTGGCGCCGTACATCAGCGCCACCTTCGAAACAAAAGTTTTAATTATTTATTAGCCAAGACACGGGCTGAATAAAGAGCGAGAGCGTCCCCTCCCCCCACGCCACCCCCGCGCGCGTATGCTTTATGGTTACAAACGCAACCCTATTTTATCCCCGGTGCTCTCACGCGTTTCCGCGGAATAACAATTTGCCGTCGTCGAAATTAATCGATCGGCAGTTTCTTCGGGTCCGATTTCAACACACGCGCGTCGCGATTAATTACAACTTCTTTTCGCGTCACGAAGAACAACGTAATTGAATCTCGCGATCGTGATCAATCATGAAACGAAAAGTGTCAGGCAACACCTTTTTTCCTCACCTTTTCCTAAATAACGAGTTTCTAATTGATGCATGAATATTGAAGTTGAATGAGAAAGTTTCTTTTTTTTTACACTTTTATGGAATTTAGATTTTGCTTTCTGTTTTTATGAGTTATAATACCCATCATTAAGTTCTATACTTTCTGAGGGATTAGAGACGGAATAAAAAGCCGAGTTACAGTCTTAAAAATATCCGATGCAACAAGAAACGGTATTTGCAATAGCAAAATATGACCAACAAAAATACAGACATCGTCGAAATCACTTCACATTCCCGGTACAAGTCTATAATTATGACTTTTCGCGGTGCTCGCACATATTATGTTAAAATAGTTAATTAGTATAATATCCGTCGACTGGCGAGTCACTTATCTCCATCTCATAATTCGAACCCACAGTCGAAAACTTCCATACTGTAATGAAAAAAATGATTAAAATACAATTTCAGGGATCGCGCAGAGATGAAAGTTCACCCTGGACGTAATGATGTATAAATCATATCCAAATGTGATGTAATATTACTAAGGTACGTTCTGTTAGGAGCATATAGCACTTGAGTGAACGGTGTTCTTTCAAAAATTCATTCATTTTTTCAGAGGGACGATGAAAAAAAGAAGATTTAATTCAGAGGTAAGTGTTCGATCAATGAGTAACATCAGTGATACGATAAAAGGACGGCTGAACTGCGGGCTATCCGACGATGGAGACGCTTCGGGAGAGGGACGAGGCCGCACCCTCATTGCGTGGGCCGCCGGATGTAGCAGTCGCTCTCTTTAATTACTTGCGAGCATATATGTGACTGACGTGGACATAAGAAACCGACCGAGTAAAACACACGCACCCGCGTGTGCGTTTTGGACTCGTCTACCTCGGCACAAAATATTTCTTCCTATACAACAAATCTGTGACGCGGACGTAGAAAAAAAGAAGCGAGGTTGTACAAAGCAGAAGTTATGAATGATTTGATAAAGAATCTCTGTGAAGCAAAAGTGATTTATGCCCGCGTGCATTATTTTCGCGATGAAAAGAACATTTTTTAGTGTTTTTTATTGCTTGCTTCTTTTTCTCTCTCTTCGTATCTTATCATTGTGGTCTCGTTTCAACGGTAGGTAGATGCTAAAAACTTCGGACAGATAGGTTCATCCAAAGGATGCTGAAGAATTCAAATTCGACTTTGAACGGATGCTGTTAGAAACTATGTATGATATTTGTTAAAAATTGTTGTTAAAAAGTTTGTAAGTAATTTGACAATTTTTGCTAACCCACGTTTGAAACCTTACATCATAATTTCTCATCCCCGATTCAGATTTAGTGGTATAAGCATATTCAAGTGATTAATAACAAGAAGAACTATCGGGTACTTAAAACTTTCATCGCAAAAAAGAGCCATTTTGACATAAGGCACCGGAGCCAAAATTAATTAACCGCAAACAATAAGTCATGCGTTTATTGAGCATTATGAGTTCAAGAACTGTAATGACTATCAGGCGACTGTATTCAGCGCGACTATTATCTTTCCACAGCTGAAGTCTTAATTCAGCAATTAGTCTAATGGAATGTATATAACAATTAGAAGCCGTTTTGTTACATTCAGCAGTGCCTGGTCGTCTTTTTGGGTGCGTGAGGAAGAAACGGAAAAAGGGGGCGCGACGCTCGCATACCCTTTTGCACTACTCGTTATAGACTTCGGTTTGCCAGGAGAACGACTTGGAAAGGGTCGCGTAGAGCCGTATCTTGTAATTACCAGCTGATAATTTATGTTTATGCGGCCTTTGGCTTACTAGCTTTACCCTTTTCGCAACTGTAGAGTCGCGCGCGCCGAGGGTGTCGAGTATATTGCTACACATTCTTACGCACTATACTCCAAGCCTGGCAGTGCGTAAGGAACCCGCGAAGTATGGCCACTACTTATTCTTGATGCGTATACTTAAACCTTGACATCGATTATACCTGTCTAAATTTACAACCGTTTTCACGCCTTTTGGGAAGTTAATGTTTCAAGTTACACCACTTTTGAATGAGAATCTGTAACAATTCATAATTTATAATTTTCTGTTCAATGCTCAACTAATCGCATTAACTGAATCGTTTTTCTGGCATTTTTTTTAATTCGTGTTCTTCATATTTAAATCCTCCCTTAACTCATTGTTTCTGAAGAAGTGCACTGAAAAAAAAATGCAGCTATTTTGGCTGGGAAGATAGATGGTAAATTAGTTTAGAATATTTTGTTCCAAATCTGCAGAAAAATCTTACTACAAAAG